>MU261046.1:22500-35000 GCA_020310875.1 Ceratopteris richardii
TCTTCTTCAATCTCTTCTCCTATTCTTTCTAGCTGATTTGCTACATCTTTAATTTTGGTCACAAATTCTTAAACAGTTTGCTTAGGTTGCTTCTTTAAGGTTGTGCATTCAATCCACAACTGATTTTTCCTAGCCCTTGTGTTGGAGGAAAAATAAGATGACAAGGTTTCCCAAGTCTCTTGGGATGTCTTACAATTTCTAATATGTGGCAAAAGAAAATCAGAGATGGAGTTGAGTAAATAAGACCTTGCCAATGCATCCTTAGCACACCATGTGTTGAGCTTTTCATGTTCTTCCTTTGTTGGCAATCTTGTTGTTTTGAATGAGGGCAATTCCACATCTCTTGAGATGTATCCATAGAGACTCCTTCCCTGTAAGTAGGTCTTCATCCTTAGAGACCATGCTTGATAGTTGTTCCTGTCCAATTTATCAATAAATGAAGGAGAACCATCTCCCATTTTACCTTAGTTTGCTCTGATACCACTGTTGGGAAAGATGGATGGATGCTCCAAGAGATTGAGTAGGTACTGCTAAAACCTGCTTTGTACCAGCCCACTTTTGCTTCAGACTTGATAAGTGGACCTCCTTAGCTTTCCAATGACACCATAAAATGGCCTATGTAATTTGGAAGTGATGTGTGCAATGATTGAATCAAAACACATAACTTTGAAACTCACAATCTCAAGAAAACCTTCTATCTATGTCTTGACACCTGTTGAGTATTTTGCTCAGTATGACCAGCACAGTAGGAATTGGAAACATTCCTTTTAGAGATATCTAATTAGCTTAGCAAGCTAACTATTCCAAGTGGAATGATGTAAAAAGATGAACTATGCTAAGAGAAATCAATTTAGAAAATGAAGCTATACCCTCGATTTTTTGGGACTGTAGCAGACATTGACCAGTGATCACCTTGACGTGAATTTCTTTGAAATAGCTGAATAGAATCTCTTCAGACTTTGATAGTATGTAGAAAACTTTGAGCTGAATCAAACAAGCTTTGAATCACTAAATTTGATGGAGAAATGACTGCGATATGCACTTCACAAGTTGACAGACTTTTGAGTAGTATAACAGAGAACTCAGAAATGAACAATGTGAATGTATGTATTAATGAACACTTGTATACAAATCCATTGGCATGAAAATCATTGCCTAATGGTGTAGATAGGTGTGGGCTAGAGTGTAGGCCTCACACACACACTCCAAATCAGTAATGAGAAGCTCGGGAGTGATGATTTTCTACCCGCGACTTTTCCATGACCATTTTTATAGAGAATGAGTAAAAATTTGAATTCAAATTCAAACTTTTGGATCCCTATGATCAAGCTCCTATATCCTAGGAGATATTCCTTCAATCGAAGAGCTAACTTTTTCCACGAATCCTTTTGGTAGGTGATTACAAAAGATTCCAAGTCAATTTGACTTTTACAAGGAGATGAAGTGGTAATTAACCACTAGCACTAGTTCCTATGCTTCATCACATATGTAGGGTCTTCAAGATATCTTTCAAGCCAAATGTGTAGGCTTGTGATTTACACCAATAGTTTTATGGTCATCATCGGTAGGAGGGGCCCATCTACACGATCATCCTGAGGGAGATGGAAGCCCTCGGCAACAGTGTTTAGGGTGATGACAATATGCGGGTTAAGACATGTAAGCGGCCAACACATTTCTCTCGCAGGAGTATCGGCTATAGTAGAGATGATCTACGCAAAGAATGGATGACATTCCACCGAATGCCATGGCAATTCGGCGAATGCTAAAAGGCTGCGTGTTTGAAAAAACTCGCTCAAGTTAGGAGCGAGGCCAGCACGGAAGGTAGCGATATTGGCTAAAGCTTCCATGGCAAACAACAAGACACGAATAAAGGAAGACACAAACACATGAATACATGAATACATAGAGCGTAGAAACACAATAGCAGAAAAGAGAAGAAGATCGTGATTAAGTAAAAACACTGAACGGAAGCACGGGTAGAAGACACAATCATCACGGGTAGTGGTACTCAGAGGTGAAAACTTGCTATTCTTGGTTCATACACCTGTCCAGTGTTTTACATAATTCTCTAAGCACAGCAGCAAATAGCTCAATTCCTCTTGGGGAAGTCTAGTAAACTTAAAGAGCTAACTTTCAAGAGTAATCTCATCAAAAATAATGAACCACACACTGAGAATGAGTTTTAACAACTGATGACATCATCCCGATTTTCACGGGCTGCTATAGTTTGAGACGAGTGAGCAGAAAAATCAGCATAACTCAAAATCGAGGAATCCAATGATTATGAAAAATTGTATGGTTATACTTGACACTAAGCTGAATCCAACAAGATTTAAATAACTGAATTTGGGTAAGTAACCACTGAGAAACACCTATGACAAGATGCGTGAAAAAATCGGGTACCTGACAGAGAAGTGAAAATGCACAGACACTGTTCACTTCAACTGAACATAACTGAAGATTGCAACATCCAAATGACATGAAAATTTGTGAGCATATAGTAGACTTATAGAGCTAACTTTACCAAGTTAAATCACTGAAAATGATGCACCAAGCTCAGAGAAAGCATCTCTACAAGCTGACTCAGAAAAACTGAGAGTAATGGGAGTGAGTAGTACACTTCACAAGAACATGGAAAGATGAACTCAAATAATCATGAAAATGAAAGTATATTGCTTGTACAATACAATGACTTACTGATACATATGTGTGCCTTGTAATCACACCTTGATATGGCATAAAGCTCAGCTCTTGGAGGTCTTCACATAGGTCTCTCTAACCACGATTAAAACTGCCATCTATTTATAGTTGAGTTTGGGAGGCTAACTTCCCTCAATCACTCTCCAATCAATCAATGATTGATTTGATTCTCTACCTACCACAAATCACAAATTCGTGGCTCCCCTTTCCATTCTTCATCATGTGGACTCAACCACTTAAGATTCTCTTACTTTTACATTAAGTAAACTCTTCAAAAGTTACAAGAGGTAGTTCACAAGTGAACTTTACATAGTCTTCATTTTAAGGTTTTTTCTATGACTTTGTGGGACTCAAGCCAATACTTAGGCTTGTCATAGACTTGCTCCAACATCTATCTATCTATCTATCTATCTATCTATCTATCTATCTATCTATCTATCTATCTATCTATCTATCTATCTATCTATCTATCTATCTATCTATCTATCTATCTATCCATCCATCCATCCATCCATCCATCCATCCATCCATCCATGTATCTATCTATCTATCTATCTATCTATCTATCTATCTATCTATCTATCTATCTATCTATCTATCTATCTATCTATCTATCTATCTATCTATCTATCTATCTATCTATCTATCTATCTATATATCTAGCTATCTAACTATCTATCTATCTATCTAACTATCTATCTAACTATCTATCTATCTATCTATCTATCTATCTATCTATCTATCTATCTATCTATCTATCTATCTATCTATCTATCTATCTATCTATCTATCTATCTATCTATCTATCTATCTATCTATCTATCTATCTATCTATCTATCTATCTATCTATCTATCTATGTATCTATCTATCTATCTATCTATCTATCTATCTATCTATCTCTCTGTATGTCTGTCTGTCTATCTATCTATCTATCTTTCTATCTATCTTTCTATCTATCTATCTATCTATCTATCTATCTATCTCACAAGTCTTAACATTTCCAACCTTAACTATTGAGTGCTTGGTGTCATCACCTGTTTGGACTTGATGCTTACCTTTTGGTTCCTCAAGATCAGAGAGTGGTGCTACATTGCCAGCCACATGATTTGAGCATCCTGAGTCAATGTAGAATAGGTGGTCATCATTTATACCTGATTTTGAAGTCATGTTCATGATCAGAAGAGATTCATCCTGCTCCTCTCTGTAGTTGTTGTAGTCCTTTCTGGATTTGAATCCTCCTTGGTAGTTTCCATTGTAATTATTGTTGTAATTGTTGTTGTAGTTGTTGTTGTAGCCGTGGTGATGGTTGAATCTACCTCTTGGCTGTGAGTATCCACCCCTTTGGTATCCTCTTCCTCTCTGATTCTTGTAATTCCTGAAACAGTCATCCGTAGTATGATTTGATAAACCACAAATGTTGCATGGTGAGGAGTTATAGGATCTCCCCCTACCTTGCTTACCTTCTTTGCCCCTTCCTCTTGATGATCTACCTCTCCCTGCACAGTTGGCTTGGGAGGTAGAGCCTTCATCTTCCACTTTCTTGCTCTTGCCTTTATCTTTAGACTTCTTATCAGTGTATAGGGAAGAAGAGTTATTACCTTTGGATGTATCTCCATTCTTTTTGAGCTTTGCTTCATGAGTAAACAATTGTCCCATGAGAGTTGTAAGATCTGGAATTTGCATGTCCATGTTAAGGTCCATGGTAGTGGTGAATCTTTCCCATTCGTCATCACCCTTGATCCCATTGATCACTTGCCTTACAATCTGCTCTTCTTCAATCTCTTCTCCTATTCTTGCTAGCTGATTTGCTACATCTTTAATTTTGGTCACAAATTCTTAAACAGTTTGCTTAGGTTGCTTCTTTAAAGTTGTGCATTCAATCCACAACTGATTTTTCCTAGCCCTTGTGTTGGAGGAAAAATAAGATGACAAGGTTTCCCAAGTCTCTTGGGATGTCTTACAATTTCTGATATGTGGCAAAAAAAAATCAGAGATGGAGTTGAGTAAATAAGACCTTGCCAATGCATCCTTAGCACACCATGTGTTGAGCTTTTCATGTTCTTCCTTTGTTGGCAATCTTGTTGTTTTGAATGAGGGCAATTCCACATCTCTTGAGATGTATCCATAGAGACTCCTTCCCTGTAAGTAGGTCTTCATCCTTAGAGACCATGCTTGATAGTTGTTCCTGTCCAATTTATCAATAAATGAAGGAGAACCATCTCCCATTTTACCTTAGTTTGCTCTGATACCACTGTTGGGAAAGATGGATGGATGCTCCAAGAGATTGAGTAGGTACTGCTAAAACCTGCTTTGTACCAGCCCACTTTTGCTTCAGACTTGATAAGTGGACCTCCTTAGCTTTCCAATGACACCATAAAATGGCCTATGTAATTTGGAAGTGATGTGTGCAATGATTGAATCAAAACGCATAACTTTGAAACTCACAATCTCAAGAAAACCTTCTATTTATGTCTTGACACCTGCTGAGTATTTTGCTCAGTATGACCAGCACAGTAGGAATTGGAAACATTCCTTTTAGAGATATCTAGTTAGCTTAGCAAGCTAACTATTCCAAGTGGAATGATGTAAAAAGATGAACTATGCTAAGAGAAATCAATTTAGAAAATGAAGTTATACCCCCGATTTTTTGGGACTTTAGCAGACATTGACCAGTGATCACCTTGACGTGAATTTCTTTGAAATAGCTGAATAGAATCTCTTCAGACTTTGATAGTATGTAGAAAACTTTGAGCTGAATCAAACAAGCTTTGAATCACTAAATTTGATGGAGAAATGACTGCGATATGCACTTCACAAGTTGACAGACTTTTGAGTAGTATAACAGAGAACTCAGAAATGAACAATGTGAATGTATGTATTAATGAACACTTGTATACAAATCCATTGGCATGAAAATCATTGCCTAATGGTGTAGATAGGTGTGGGCTAGAGTGTAGGCCTCACACACACACTCCAAATCAGTAATGAGAAGCTCGGGAGTGATGATTTTCTACCCGCGACTTTTCCATGACCATTTTTATAGAGAATGAGTAAAAATTTGAATTCAAATTCAAACTTTTGGATCCCTATGATCAAGCTCCTATATCCTAGGAGATATTCCTTCAATCGAAGAGCTAACTTTTTCCACGAATCCTTTTGGTAGGTGATTACAAAAGATTCCAAGTCAATTTGACTTTTACAAGGAGATGAAGTGGTAATTAACCACTAGCACTAGTTCCTATGCTTCATCACATATGTAGGGTCTTCAAGATATCTTTCAAGCCAAATGTGTAGGCTTGTGATTTACACCAATAGTTTTATGGTCATCATCGGTAGGAGGGGCCCATCTACACGATCATCCTGAGGGAGATGGAAGCCCTCGGCAACAGTGTTTAGGGTGATGACAATATGCGTGTTAAGACATGTAAGCGGCCAACACATTTCTCTCGCAGGAGTATCGGCTATAGTAGAGATGATCTACGCAAATAATGGATGACATTCCACCGAATGCCATGGCAATTCGGCGAATGCTAAAAGGCTGCGTGTTTGAAAAAACTCGCTCAAGTTAGGAGCGAGGCCAGCACGGAAGGTAGCGATATTGGCTAAAGCTTCCATGGCAAACAACAAGACACGAATAAAGGAAGACACAAACACATGAATACATGAATACATAGAGCGTAGAAACACAATAGCAGAAAAGAGAAGAAGATCGTGATTAAGTAAAAACACTGAACGGAAGCACGGGTAGAAGACACAATCATCACTAGTTGTTGTGAATATGTATGCATAATGACGACATGCATGCATAAACGGAATCGCAGATGTGTAGTGCGGAAGCTAATCATGGTTAGGTAATATAATGAGAATTTTACTATGAGTCGATCAACAGGAAGGTGCGGAATGGAAAGAGACATCGGGCAAGAACAGTGACATAAACCGGGCGGAGAATAAAAATACCAATAAATCATCAAGATGAAGAAGCTGTGGGATAATAGGGATAAAGCTTAGATCCATTTATGGATTTAGGTAGAAGAGTACCAGTTAAAGTGGATAATCAAAACATAGCGGGTCCAACCTGATCTTCAATACGCTAAGGATCAAACCACCAAACTTTGAACTTGTGCACTAAACAATTAGACTTAGCATTATAGAACAGAACTAATTGTCCTTCGGTAAAAAAAAGAGTGCAGAGAAATCGATCATGTGTCTTGGCTTCGCGCAGTTGCACTTCTTCCAGCATTAGAAAACTTTCCAAGCATTGATCCTCTAAGGACCGCAACACATCCAACCGGAAAGGAAAGGATTCCTCCGATAATAGCTTATGGTCGAGTGCCACCGCTAGGCTAGGTACCATATGAGATGCTGACTTTCATAATTACGCGCTAATACAGGTCACCATATGAGTACAGAACTTTCCATAATGCGCCAAAAATTGGCTTTGGTAAGAAGATATCATATGAATTCTCCAGAGTACCCGATCAGGAAACGAATATGATATATGGATGGGCCTACAACGGCCCAGAAGGCCTGATCACAAGCTGAGCACGTGGATCCTTGTGTAAGCTTTCCATGTTTCACCCAAAAAAGAGTATGTTAGATTAACAGAAGAACTAGAGCCCATTGGATGCTTTAACGAATATTGGTTAATACACTATAGACCGAATGAATTAGCTTGGAGGGTTCTGATACGTTCTTTTAAATTCATGAGCATAGTCGTCCTAGGGTCCAAACAAGGACCCCAAGATCACGGACATGAGCGTGGCGGAACACAATAGGAACTGTGACTCCATGAGGCAATCCTACGACCGTATATCATGGAATTCCTTTGAGAAGAGTTCCTTTGAGCTGTCCAGCATAAAGAAGTCGGAGAAAATAATGGACGTGACGTCATTCTTGCAATTTTAAAGAACCCATCTGGTACAGCTATTGACTTATCGAACATTTGCAAGAGAGTGTTGGGACTCTATATTCTGTATATTGAGCTTCTATAAACACAAAATAGTCTTCTAAAGACTGGAGCCCATCACATTCCTTAAATTAGTAAGAGGTCTCAGAAAACACTGGATACATTCTCCCTTCCCTATTTCTCGGCCTTGAATCTAGGATATATGAATGCAAGTTAATATCTTTAAGAAGACGTGTGTCAAGATGAACATTTCTTCTTTTGCCAATCACCTCGCCCAGATACTGCAAACAATGCAATGAGAGTTTCTGAGTTTCCTGTAGAGCTAATTTCAAATAAACCAATATATGCGATGATTTGGTATATATATATATATATATATATATATATATATATATATATATATATATATATATATATATATATATATATATATATATATATATATATATATATATATATATATATATATATGTATGTGTGTGTGTCTTTGTGTGCGTGTAATTGCAGTATAGATACATATCTATTAAGCAGGCATCCATCGAACTGTCCAAATAGTGTAATAAGAAAGAAAATTAGAAGGAAGTCGCCTTAGCAATGATCGAAGCATACCAGTTCTCGGAGCTTTCACTAGGAATTACGAGAGTACATGTTCTATATCTGAATGTGCTTCAATTGCAAAATATAAATCTGCAGCATGACGCTTTTGGCGCATCTCGAGCATTTCGACGTGAGATGCTGACTTTCATAATTACGCGCTAATACAGGTCACCATATGAGTACAAAACTTTCCATAATGCGCCAAAAATTGCCTTTGGTAAGAAGATATCTCCAGAGTACGCGATCGTGAAACGAATATGATATATGGATAGGCCTACAACGGCCCAGAAGGCCCGATCACAAGCTGAGCGTGTGGATCCTTGTGTAAGCTTTCCATGTTTCACCCAAAAAAGAGTATGTTAGATTAATAGAAGAACTAGAGCCCATTGGATGCTTTAACGAATATTGGTTAATACACTATAGACCGAATGAATTAGCTTGGAGGGTTCTGATACGTTCTCTTAGATTCATGAGCATAGTCGCCCTAGGGTCCAAACGATGACCCCAAGATCACGGACTTGAGCGTGGCGGAACACAATAGGAAGTGTGACTCCATGAGGCAATCCTACGACCGTATATTTGATTTGGATATGTGAATCCTACAATCCTACAAATAGAGCTAACTATTATGAAGCTATCCCACCCACTTGATTGGATATGTGAATGCTTTTGGACAAACAATTATCTCCTAGTTGTTGTTAGGTCGATTTCAATGATGTAGGGATTGAACGAAGATTCTTGAATCAATAAGCTTTGCTCCATGAAAGCACTTCGTTCTTTGGGGTGACATTGAGTTTTTGTTGATTCATTGAGTGCCTACTCAAGGCATAGTGCCCCTGGGATCCCCATATCCCATAGAGCAAGGATGCAATGGCTTGGAGGGATAACAACATTAAGAATTTGAAAATTTTAAAAGACCTATGATTTAGACGGAGACCATTGATTAAGAGAGAGTTTCATAGTAGGTTAGTGACTTATTCATCTCCATCATTGGCCGTCCAATTGCTTTTAATTTCTTTGTCTCACAAGATGAAAATCCTATGGTGTCTGAAAGGAGGGGGCTTATTACAGCTACACATTCTTCTACCTAGTATGGTGAGGGATTTTGGAATTGACCATTCTTTTAGATGGTCATAGAAATTGGTGGAAGATCTTTCTTTCCCTCTTATGGCATTCCATAAGCTAGAATAGCAACCAATCACTTCTCGGACTAATGCTTGCTTCCAATCGATTTGACTTTGTAAACTCAAAATTTTGGTAAGCGTTTGTCAAACTAAGCAAGTCCTTGGGCATGAAAAGAAGACGCAACCAAGGTCTTCTATACTCAAATGTAGTGCGTATAGGTTTGAGGGGTCCCATGAATCTCATTATCTTCGACATTGTTCCAAATTTTATGGTGGAGAATATTGCCACACAAGTATCAATTGTTTGTTCTCAACTAGAGCTTCCAAGAGGTCCTTAAATTTAAATTTCCATCTGATACACGGCGAGTTGAGACACCATCTCGTGTAAAGGGAAATTGTGCGCAAGCATGACCACCGCTAAAAAGTCGGAAACAAATAATGGACGTGAGTCATGTGACGTAGTTCTCGCAATCTCAAAGAACCCATCTGTACAGGTATTGACTTATCGAACATTTGCAAGAGAGTCTTGGGATTCTATATTCAGTATACTGAACTTCTATGTGCACAAAATCATCTTTTCAAGACTGGAGCCCATTACATTCCTTAAATTAGTACGAGATCTCAAGAAATGTTGGATTCATTCTCCTTCCCTATTTCTTGACCTCGAATTCAGGATATACGAATGTAATTTAATATCTTTTAAGAAGATGTTTGTAAAGCACAACATTTATGTTCATGTCGGGCAGGGAGTTGGTTGAGCTTTGGTCTCTTGAGGCAGAGGTCTAGGGTTCAAGTCCTGGGCTGGACATGTATGGCTTTGTTCAGTTAAACCAGTTGTAATGTTGTAACCTTGTCTAACCTCTCCTTTGTGGGACAGAGTCCCGCGGGTACTATGCCCATTCCCTTATAGAGTTGCACTTTCAAAGTTAAAGCTTAGGAAAGTAGGCTTTGGCTGAAGCTCCATTTCAGAAGACAAAAGCAGAACATTTCTTCCTTTGCCAATCACCTCGTGCACATATTGCAAACAATTCTTTTAGATTTGCAGAGTTTCTTGTAGACCTAATTTCAAATAAGCCAATGTATGGGATATATATATATATATATATATATATATATATATATATATATATATATATATATATATATATATATATATATATATATATATATATATATATATATATATATATATATATCGCATACATTGGCTCATTTGTTACGCAGGCATCCTTCGAACTCTGCAAATAGTGCAATGAGAAAGAAAATTAGAAGGAAGTCGCCTTAGTGATGATCGAAGCATACCAGTTCTCGCAGCTTTCACTAGGAATAACATTGCTGATTACGACAGTACATGCTCTATATCAAAATTTGCTTCAATTGCAAAATAAATCTGGAGCATTTCGACGTCACATGCTGACTTTCGTAATTACGCGCTAATACAAGTCACCATATGAGTATAGCACCTTCTATATTGCGCCAAAAACTGCCTTTCGTAAGAAGAAATCATATGGATTGTCCAGAGTACATGATCCGGAATTGAACATTGAAATTAAAGGCGCTCTCTCAATCTCAAGCAACTTATCAGGTGTAGACATTGATGTATGCAACAACTTCGAGAGAGAGACATTGATGTATTTATTCTACTCAGATTTTAGATATAGAGAAGTTCTGTTTTCAAGTGGAGAGCCCATTACATTCCTCAAAATAGCAAAGAATCTCAGGAGACATCGGATTTATTCTGACTGGCGGATGTCCAGATCTTGATTTTGGGACACCGGAATGTAACTGAGGATGTTTCAAAAGACGCTTCCGAGTAACTGTTATAAAGCTATCCCATCCACTTGGTTGGATATGTTGTTGTTAGGTCGATTTCAATCATGTAGCGATTCTTTAAAAGATTCCTGAGTGAATAGGCTTTTCTTCATAAAAGCACTTCATTCTTTGGGGGTGAAATTGGGATTTTGTTGATTCATTGAGTGCGTACTCATATCTAGCCAGGCGACGGCCTACAGCCATTGAAGTTTCACGAAAATATTTCTGAACCTGAGTTTAAAGCAAATACAATAGTTATTTGAGATTAAACGCCAACTGTGCCATGGAAGTAGAGGCTCAATGCATGCATATTATAAAGTCTCTGTATAATAGAAAAACCCAAAAGAGATCATGTGGACCCGCTCCATTGTAAGAGTTCAAGGCAAAACGTCTATGGAAGGGTTATTTCGTTTTACTCATTAGTTTGAAGCTTGAACATGCCGCTTGATAAAAGATTTTGATCTAACTATCATTGCGTTGGGCTAGAAATTTGAAATATTTTGATATTATTAAATAGCGAATTATTGGTTAACGCCTTTCCAACTTCGTGTGAGCTAGGAAATATGTTGAAAATCATTTCTTATTCTTTATTTTATATAGCATATAAAAAATTTTACAATAAATTGTTGATATATTTTTTTGCAATGAAGTGCTTGTGTCTAGCATTGCGATCCAAACAAGAGAAGGAAAATTTTTAGGTTAAGTTACTTGGTTCAAACCAGCTTACGTTGGACTTTTGCAAAAGGAATCAGATATCGTATCTGAGTGAATTCCAAAAGATTTGGGAAGTAGAAAGAAACAACTAAAATTCTATACAACCAATTCAAAATTCTAAGAGATATTCTTGCTATGGGCCAAATTCTAGATGACTTAGGACTTTAACTTCTCAAAGAAGCATTTTTTCTATATTTAAGAGAAACAAGCTGGATTGCCAAAAAGATTCAGTGCAAATTTAAAACACCATCCATCCACAAGATACTAGTATGGTATCCAACATAAATGGGTCAACCTAGTGATGTTCTATTCATGATTTTTTACTCAAATAATGCCTTACTTGAGACTAAGCTCATGCCTATATTCAATCTTCATGATTGCTTACTAGAATACAATTCTTGTGCATTGCTTTGAGTAAGAAGATTGAATTTACCAAGCTACACTTTGAACTTTTTGCTTAACTTATCAGTCTATTCCTTAGTTAAAAGTATCATTTCAATGTCAAAGTCCTACTTGTTGAAATATTTTTAAATATTTGTAGATCAACACTTTATCTTGAACTGTTTCTTTATTGCTTTTATTTGAAAAAGAAGATCTTGGAAGTTACTTAGTTCATATGTTCTACTTCCTTGATCTTGAAGTATC
>MU261046.1:40000-45000 GCA_020310875.1 Ceratopteris richardii
AAAGAGCTAACTTTCAAGAGTAATCTCATAAAAAATAATGAACCACACACTGAGAATGAGTATTAACAATTGATGACATCATCCCGATTTTCACGGGCTTGTATAGTTTGAGACCAGTGAGCAGAAAAATCAGCATAACTCAAAATCTAGGAATCCAATGATTATGAAAATTTGTATGGTTAAACTAGACAGTAAGCTGAATCGAAAAAGCTTTAAATAACTGAATTTGGGTAAGTAACCACTGAGAAACACCTATGACAAGATGAGTGAAAAAATCGGGTACTTGACAGAGAAGTGAAAATGCACAGACACTGTTGACTTCAACTGAACATAACTGAAGATTGCAACATCCAAATGACATGAAAATTTTTGAGCATATAATAGACTTATAGAGCTAACTTTACCAAGTTAAATCACTAAAAATGATGCACCAAGCTCAGAGAAAGCATCTCTGCAAGCTGACTGCGAAAAACTGAGAGTAATGGCAGTGAGTAGTACACTTCTCAAGAACATGGAAAGATGAACTCAAATAATGATGAAAATGAAAGTATATTGCTTGTACAATACAATGACTTATTGATACATATGTGTGCTTTGTAATCACACCTTGATATGGCATAAAGCTCAGCTCTTGGAGGTCTTCACATAGGTCTCTCTAACCACGATTAAAACTGCCATCTATTTATAGTTGAGTTTGGGAGGCTAACTTCCCTCAATCACTCTCCAATCAATCAATGATTGATTTGATTCTCTACCTACCACAAATCACAAATTCGTGGCTCCTCTTTCCATTCTTGATCATGTGGACTCAACCACTTAAGATTCTCTTACTTTTACATTAAGTAAACTCTTCAAAAGTTACAAGAGGTAGTTCACAAGTGAACTTTACATAGTCTTCATTTTGAGGCTTTTTCTATGACTTTGTGGGACTCAAGACAATACTTAGGCTTGTCATAGACTTGCTCCAACAACTCCCCCTCAAGCCAAGTATGCTTGAGGTCTTCAATCTTCCAAGATTACTTGCAAACCTATCATAGCCTTGAATTTGCAAAGCTTTGTACCATCCAATGCTTTGGTTAGAGTATCTGCACATTGTTGATGAGTGGACACATATGATATTTGAATCTCTTTGCTTAGAACCTTTTCTCGTACATAGTGATAATGAACTTCAATATGTTTAGTCCTTGCATGAAAAATAGGATTAGCAGCCAAATGAATAGAACTCATATTCTCACCAAAAATAGTTGGAGTTCCAAACTCCAATCCAACATCTTTGAATAATGTCTTCATCCACATAGCTTCCTGAGTAGCAATGGCAAGACCTCTATATTCAGCTTCAGTAGAAGAGAGAGCAACTGTGGGTTGCTTCTTGGATGACCATGAAATTAGCTTTGAACCTGCAAAGGTAAGATAACCTGAAGTGCTCCTATCTTCCTTGGAGCCAGCCCAATCTGCATCAGAAAATAGCTTCAAACCTAAATCAGATACATAAGGATAATAAAGTCCTTCATTTATGGTTCCTTTGAGATACTTGAGAATCCTTTTGGCAGCATCTATATGTGGTTTCCTTGGTGTGTGCGTAAATTGGCTTAGCACACTCACACTGTAACATATATCTACTCTTGTCAATGTGGCATAGTTGAGACTACCCACTAGACTTTGATATGATGTGATGTCCTCTATGAGTTCACCTTCATGTGAGCTCAATTTGTGATTGACCTCCATTGGAGTACCTGCAATCTTACAATCTTGCATCTTGAATTTTGCCAACATGTCCTTAATGTACTTTCTTTGAGTGAGAAACAAACCATGATCTTTGTAGACAACTTCCAAACCTAGGAAGTAGGTAAGTGAACCCAAATCACTTATCTTGAACTCTTCTCTCATCTGATCTTTGATCTTCTTCATACCATCTGCATCATTTCCTGTCAATATAATATCATCTACATATACACATAGGTAGATGACCTCAGAATTACTCTTTTTAATAAAGAGTGAAGGATCTGCCTTGCTTGGTTGAAAGCCTTTGTCCTGCAAGAATGAAACAAGCCTGAAATTCCAAGCTCTTGGAGCTTGCTTAAGACCATACAATGCTTTGTTAAGTTTACAGACATAATCAGGATAAACTTGATTCTCAAAACTAGGTGGTTGTGCCATATATACCTCTTCTGTTATCCAACCATTCAAGAATGCATTCTTTACATCTAGTTGAAGTATCTTCCAATTCTTGGAAGAGGCAATACTAAGCAAAACCCTAATAGTAGGCATCTTTGCCACAGGAGAGAAGGTCTCCTCATTATCAATTCCCTGAGTTTGTGCAAAACCTTTTGCTACAAGCCTTGCCTTATGCCTGTTAATAGAACCATCAAAATTCTTCTTGAGTTTATAGACCCATCTTGAGCCTATTACCTTCATGGATGAAGTCTTGGGCACCAAATCCCAAGTGTTGTTTTCCTCAAGTGCTTCAATCTCTTCCTTCATTGCATGCTTCCATTCTGATTTTGCTTTGGCCTCTTCAAATGATGATGGCTCCTCTTGGTTTATATCCTGTGCTATGTAGATAGAGTGTTTAGTTACTAATGAGGTGTCAAACCCGTACCTTTCTGGTTTTTTCTTTTCCCTCATAGATCTTCTTAGGCCATGATGTGATGATTCTGCCTCATGTCCAAGTTCCTGCAATTCTGCTTTACCTTTAGACTTCCATGCTTTGATCTTTTCCATCTGAGATTCTTCATCATCCTCTGAGGTGTCTTGTTCTTCAATCTTAGGTTGTTCTCTACCAAGCTTTGGAAAATCTTCTTCAAGATTATATGGTAAATTGACCTTCCTACATGAATCTTCATACCATGAATTGTTCTCATATAAAGCTACATCTCTGCTTACCAAGAATCCTTTGTTGGTAGGGTTGTATAACCTGTAGCCCTTTTGATTGTTGTCATATCCAATAAATACACACCTTTCTGCCTTTGGATCCATCTTGCCTCTAACCTGTGAAGGAATATGAGCAAAAGCAATACATCCAAAAATTTTACAATAATCTAAGCTTGGTCTTCTTCCATTCCAAGCCTCATATGGAGTCATCCCATCAAGGGATTTTGAAGGCAACCTGTTAATCAAGTAAGTGGCTGTAGATACAGCCTCAGCCCATAAGTAATTAGGTAAATGCTTTTCATTTAACATAGACCTTGCAGCTTCAACAATTGTCCTATTCCTCCTTTCTGCCACTCCATTTTGCTCAGGAGTGTACCTTGTAGTTACCTCTCTTTTGATTCCTCTTTCTTGAAGAAAAGAATCAAAATCATGGGAGAAGTATTCTCCCATCTGACCTTAGCCTTTTTAGTGATTTACCTGTTTGATTCTCCACAAGAGCCAAATATCTTTTGAAACATGAAAAAACTTCATCTTTGTGTTTCATAAAGAATAGGATAGTCCATCTGCTGCAATCATCAATAAAGGAAACATAATACCTTGATCCAGATATTGAAGCTTCCTTACTAGGTCCCCATACATCTGTATGAACCAACTCCAAGAGATCTTCATGCATATAACCTTTCTTCATGAATGGTAACCTGTGAGACTTTCCAAATTGACATGCACTACACTTATAAATCATATGTTGTTTTCACAAATTAGGAAGTCCAAGTACACTTTGGTCCCTACAGATTTGCTTTAATGACCTTTCACCAATATGTGCTAACCTTTTGTGCCATACTTCCAATTCTGTGAGTGTCTGACTACCATAATTAAAGAGAGCAATGTTTCTAGTGTCCTGAAATTCAAATGTGAACAATCTACCTGTCTTTTCACCTTTTGCAATTCTTCTGAATCCTTGACTTGGATCTTCAACAAATGCTCCTGCTTTTGTGAACCTGACTTGCAACCCTTTCTCTACTATCTGCCCAACACTTATCAAATTCTTTGTAATGGTAGGGACATAGAGTACCTTACTGAGTAGGTTGATGTTTCCATCAGGTGCTTTGACATTGCCTATTTTCTCCACAGGATGTTTTGTATCATCTCCTGTTTGTACCTCATGCTTATTCCTTGGATCTTCTAAATCTGATAGGAGTGCCACATTTCCTGCCACATGATTTGAACAACCTGAATCTATGTAGAAAACATGCTCATCAGATTTACCTTGTGGCATAGCCATGTTCATGATCAATAATGAATCCTCTTTGTTTGAGTCTTCTTTGTAGTTATTGTAGTCTCTCCTTCCTTTGTAGCCTCCTTGATAGTTTGAATGATTGTAGTTGTTGTAGTTTCCATGGTAGTTGTTGAACCTTCCTCTTGCGTAGCCATAACTTCCTCTATTGTATCCTCTGCCTCTTTGATTCCTAGAATTCCTAAAGCAATTTTCAGTTGTATGATTAGTTAGTCCACAAATAGAACATGAGTTGGAGTCTTGGGATCTCCCCCTGCCTTGTCTACCTCCTCTTCCTCTACCTCTGCCATGTCTTCCTCTCCTTGCATAGTTAGCTTGATATGTACCTGCTTCATCATCCACTTTCTTTGCCTTTCCTTTGTTATCTTTAGACTTGCTTTTATCCGTGTATAAAGCTGAAGATTGATTACCTTTAGAGCTTTCTCCATTTTTTATAAGCTTTGCCTCTTGAGTAAGTAGTTGTCCAATGAGTGTATTGAAATCAGGTACATGCATGTCCATGTACAAATCCATAGCTGTGGTGAATGCTTCCCACTTGTCATCTGCCTTCAAGCCATTGATCACCTGCCCTACAATTTGCTCTTCATCTATTACCTCTCCAATGCTTCCCAACTGATCCGCTATGTCCTTGACCTTTGTGACAAAATCAGTCACATTTTGTTTGGGAGCCTTCTTGAGAGTTGTGAACTCCAGCATAGTTGATGCTTCCTAGCTTTGGTACTTGAAGAAAAGAAAGCTTCAAGTGCATCCCACACTTCCTGAGATGTCTTACAACTTCTAATGTGAGGCAACATAAAATCTGAGATAGAGTTGAGGAGATAAGACTTTGCAAGTG
>MU261046.1:52500-60000 GCA_020310875.1 Ceratopteris richardii
TCATCTTCCACTTTCTTGCTCTTGCCTTTATCTTTAGACTTCTTATCAGTGTATAGGGAAGAAGAGTTATTACCTTTGGATGTATCTCCATTCTTTTTGAGCTTTTCTTCATAAGTAAACAATTGTCCCATGAGAGTTGTAAGATTTGGAATTTGCATGTCCATGTAAAGGTCCATGGTAGTGGTGAATCTTTCCCATTCGTCATCACCCTTGATCCCATTGATCACTTGCCTTACAATCTGCTCTTCTTCAATCTCTTCTCCTATTCTTGCTAGCTGATTTGCTACATCTTTAATTTTGGTCACAAATTCTTAAACAGTTTGCTTAGGTTGCTTCTTTAAAGTTGTGCATTCAATCCACAACTGATTTTTCCTAGCCCTTGTGTTGGAGGAAAAATAAGATGACAAGGTTTCCCAAGTCTCTTGGGATGTCTTACAATTTCTAATATGTGGCAAAAGAAAATCAGAGATGGAGTTGAGTAAATAAGACCTTGCCAATGCATCCTTAGCACACCATGTGTTGAGCTTTTCATGTTCTTCCTTTGTTGGCAATCTTGTTGTTTTGAATGAGGGCAATTCCACATCTTTTGAGATGTATCCATAGAGACTCCTTCCCTGTAAGTAGGTCTTCATCCTTAGAGACCATGCTTGATAGTTGTTCCTGTCCAATTTATCAATAAATGAAGGAGAACCATCTCCCATTTTACCTTAGTTTGCTTTGATACCACTGTTGGGAAAGATGGATGGATGCTCCAAGAGATTGAGTAGCTACTACTAAAACCTGCTTTGTACCAGCCCACTTTTGCTTCAGACTTGATAAGTGGACCTCCTTAGCTTTCCAATGACACCATAAAATGGCCTATGTACTTTGGAAGTGATGTGTGCAATGATTGAATCAAAACACATAACTTTGAAACTCACAATCTCAAGAAAACCTTCTATTTATGTCTTGACACCTGCTGAGTATTTTGCTCACTATGACCAGCATAGTAGGAATTGGAAACATTCCTTTTAGAGATATCTAATTAGCTTAGCAAGCTAACTATTCCAAGTGGAATGATGTAAAAAGATGAACTCTGCTAAGAGAAATCAATTTAGCAAATGAAGCTATACCCCCGATTTTTTGGGACTGTAGCAGACATTGAGCAGTGATCACCTTGACGTGAATTTCTTTGAAATAGCTGAATAGAATCTCTTCAGACTTTGGTAGTATGTAGAAAACTTTGAGCCGAATCAAACAAGCTTTGAATCACTAAATTTGATGGAGAAATGACTGCGATATGCACTTCACAAGTTGACAGACTTTTGAGTAGTATAACAAAGAACTCAAAAATGAACAATGTGAATGTATGTATTAATGAACACTTGTATACAAATCCATTGGCATGAAAATCATTGCCTAATGGTGTAGATAGGTGTGGGCTAGAGTGTAGGCCTCACACACACTCCAAATCAGTAATGAGAAGCTCGGGAGTGATGATTTTCTACCCGCGACTTTTCCATGACCATTTTTATAGAGAATGAGTAAAAATTTGAATTCAAATTCAAACTTTTGGATCCCTATGATCAAGCTCCTATATCCTAGGAGATATTCCTTCAATCGAAGAGCTAACTTTTTCCACGAATCCTTTTGGTAGGTGATTACAAAAGATTCCAAGTCAATTTGACTTTTACAAGGAGATGAAGTGGTAATTAACCACTAGCACTAGTTCCTATGCTTCATCACATATGTAGGGTCTTCAAGATATCTTTCAAGCCAAATGTGTAGGCTTGTGATTTACACCAATAGTTTTATGGTCATCATCGGTAGGAGGGGCCCATCTACACGATCATCCTGAGGGAGATGGAAGCCCTCGGCAACAGTGTTTAGGGTGATGACAATATGCGGGTTAAGACATGTAAGCGGCCAACACATTTCTCTCGCAGGAGTATCGGCTATAGTAGAGATGATCTACGCAAAGAATGGATGACATTCCACCGAATGCCATGGCAATTCGGCGAATGCTAAAAGGCTGCGTGTTTGAAAAAACTCGCTCAAGTCAGGAGCGAGGCCAGCACGGAAGGTAGCGATATTGGCTAAAGCTTCCATGGCAAACAACAAGACACGAATAAAGGAAGACACAAACACATGAATACATGAATACATAGAGCGTAGAAACACAATAGCAGAAAAGAGAAGAAGATCGTGATTAAGTAAAAACACTGAACGGAAGCACGGGTAGAAGACACAATCATCACTAGTTGTTGTGAATATGTATGCATAATGACGACATGCATGCATAAACGGAATCGCAGATGTGTAGTGCGGAAGCTAATCATGGTTAGGTAATATAACGAGAATTTTACTATGAGTCGATCAACCGGAAGGTGCGGAATGGAAAGAGACATCAGGCAAGAACAGTGACATAAACCGGGTGGAGAATAAAAATACCAATAAATCATCAAGATGAAGAAGCTGTGGGATAATAGGGATAAAGCTTAGATCCATTTATGGATTTAGGTAGAAGAGTACCAGTTAAAGTGGATAATCAAAACATAGCGGGTCCAACTTGATCTTCAATACGCTAAGGATCAAACCACCAAACTTTGAACTTGTGCACTAAACAATTAGACTTAGCATTATAGAAAAGAACTAATTGTCCTTCGGTAAAAAAAAGAGTGCAGAGAAATCGATCATGTGTCTTGGCTTCGCGCAGTTGCACTTCTTCCAGCATTAGAAAACTTTCCAAGCATTGATCCTCCAAGGACCGCAACACATCTAACCGGAAAGGAAAGGATTCCTCCGATAATAGCTTATGGTCGAGTGCCACCGCTAGGCTAGGTACCACCACTTCCATGGGTGCAATGGCCTCCAGCCCATATGTCAATTTGAAAGGCGTATTTCCTATAGCCACTTTGTAAGTAGTACGGTAAGCCTAGAGGACCAAAGGAAGAAATTGATCCCAATGCTCTAGACATTCCAAAACTAGTTTCTTGAGCATATTAAGTAGGGTTTTATTGGTAATTTCAGCAAGTCCCTTCGGGTGAGGGTAATATGGGGAGCTAAATTTATGAACAATCTTTAGGGTTCGTGTAAGCATTTGCATTAAGGAATTAACAAAATGTGTGCCCTGATCCGGAACAATTTCTAAGGGAAGACCGAACCGAGGGAAAACATAAGTCATCAAACACTTCACCACCAGTGACGCACTTGCGGACCGTAAAGCCCAAGCATCAGCCCACCAAGTAGCATAATCCGTACAAGTAAGTATATATCGATGATTAGTAATTGTACCAGGAGGTGTAATGGGACCAATGAAATCCAATCCCCACTTTTGAAAAGGTTCAAGGGGAGAGACAGGCTATGGTGGAAAATGATGTCATTGTAAAGGTTGTCCCGATCGTTGGCAAGCATCACACTTTTTGACATAAGCAGTGATATCACGCTGCATAGTGGGCCAAGATAAACCACTATGTAGAATTTTCTAGTAAGTAAGATCAACCGGAAAATGACCACCGAAAGGAGTAGAATGGGCCATGTCAATAATCAAAGGAATTTCATGGGTAGGGATACAACATAAGAGTGCACCAGATGAGCCCATGTAGTACAGCTGCCCTACAATGATCCGAAATCGTCGACTATATAGTGCCACTTTATGACGAGCAGAAGTGGAAGTATTGGTTGGAGAGCTACCACTCATGAGAAAGATCATAAGAGTATCATAATACGAAGGTGCCACTAGGAGCTCTTGACAATCTTCGTGGATTGAATCAGTTGCATAGATAGCAGGGGTAGTATCATCAATTCCATCAGGAAGTTCATCGGAATCAAGCCGAGATAAGAAATCAGCCAGCGCATGTGCTCACCCTGGATGATGCACAACCTCATAATCAAACTCTTGCAGGAATAGCACCCATCTGGCTAATTGGCCCCCCAAATGTTGTTGGCGGATGAGATAAACCAGAAATGCATGGTCCACATGAAAGTTAAAAGGTTTTCCTAGTAAATAATGCCGGAATTTCTTCACCAAATAAACCGACCCTAGGCATTCACGCTCAGTGATGGAATAATTCCTTTCAACAATAGCTAGTCATCAACTAGCATGATAAATAGGGGGGAACCACTTATCCTGTTGTTGCATGAGCACACTACCGATGGCAATGTCTGAGGCATCCACAAAGACATGGAATGGAAGCTGCCACTTTGGTGCTTGCAATATAGGAGTAGCCTGGGTTCAGAGTGTTTTCAGCCAATCAAAGGCAATTTGGCACTCTTCAATCCACCCAAACTATCGGAGATTGGTAGTAACCAACCGATTTGGGGGTATAGCTAAATGTGCGAGCAACTGAATATGCCGCCATGCCAGCGAATTTGGCCAAGGAATTGCATAACTTCTTTTAGTGTCGTCAAGGCAGGAGCCTTCAACACTGCTTGCACTCTATTTGGATCCACTTGAATTCCTTGCTTTGAAATAATATTACCAAGCAACTTGCCACACGACACCGAAAAGACCGACTTGTTGGGATTTAAGCACAAACGAAACTCTCGACACTTAGAAAAGTAGCACTGTAAGTGATAGAGGTGTGCCGATGCATCACACGATAGCGAAAAATCATCTAAATATACCCACATAAATGTGATTAGGTAGGGGGAAAAATTTTTTGCATACAACATTAGAAGGTGCTAGGAGCATTGCAGAGACCAAACCACATCACCGTACACGCATATACACCCCAGTTTGTAATAAACACAGTTTTTAGTATATATATTTTAGCCATGCGCACCTGATTATAACCCCTGTAACCATCCAAAAAGGAATACATTTCTCGTTCAAAAACATCATCGAGCATTATATCCAAAAGGGGAAGTGGGAAGGGATCGGGCATGGTCACCGCATTTAATTTTTGGTAGTCCACATAGATACGCAACTCCTTATTTTTCTTTGGGACGATAACAATAGGTGAAATCCATTCTGCATGCTCAATGGGAACGATGAAACCTACTTTCAAAAAACGATCCAATTTAGCTTTCACTTGAGCAGCATAATTGGGGTTCATGCAATAATTGGGTTGTTTGATTGGACATGCATCCAGCTTTAGCATCACACGGTGTTGATAGATGCGAGGGTCTAACCCTTTCATATCTCGATAGTCCCACGCAAATACATCTTGGAACTCTATCAACAACTGTAGTAGATCATTTTGAAAAGTTTCCGGTAACCCAGCCTTAAGCTTGACCGATCTTGGTGTACTCTCATTTCCTAGATTGCATGTGATGAGATGATCTTCCGGTACATAAAACTTTCATGGCATGGATATATCCTAAAGTGACTAGAATAAATGGTGGAAGTTTTGGGCACTCAAAGCTTGATCCATAACGGGATCCCCTTCTTCCATAACCAGAACTACTGAACAAACGACTGGATTCTAATTATCTGCAATCGCTTGTAAGTCGACTAGACCCAAGGCGAGCAAATCCTGGTTAGCATTGAGAAAAGCTTCTTCTTCATCATCTGAAATTCCCTCCAACATATGCATAGGTTGGGCTAAGTAGGGTGGAGCATGAAGGTCGCAAGGCTTCATCTCGTCCAACGGTACTACATATTTCCGATGATTACGTTTGAAAATAAGTTCGTGTGCAAACCAGTCCTGCAACACTTTGGCTTGTTTCAGCGAGGGCCTCCCAAACAGCAAATTATAATCCATACTTGAGTTCGATAATTCAAGGACCACAAAAGTCATTTTGAACACTACTCCCTGAAGAGTAATGGGTATGTCACGTACCAAGCCCACTGGATGGACCCTAGACTGATCCACCATCCTCACAAAAAATTGAAGAGGTTCAATCTGAGTCCATCCTAACCGTTTACAAAGAGCGGCTATTGCAATATTACACCGGAGCCTCCATCAATTAACACTTGAGTGATTTTTTGGTTTTATAACATACCGTAATTAAGGAACAACATGATCCACCGTAGAATCAATTTCTCGGCTGATAGTTGCCGTAGCCGATGTACAAGAAGATCGTGGACTAATTTTTTGCTGGAATTGTTATCGTACACCCGCAACCAAGGCTAACAGTTGCCCCAATGGTATTGTAATAGAGGCTTGCAAAAGAGTATTCCACATAGAGTCAAAATTTGACATACCCATTACCGAATTTGGTGGACTCTCCACTGAAACTTTCATCGGACTCAGTTCTTCTAGTGGTAGATTCGGTACTGTCTGCCGGATCACAGGTATTGGGTTGGGAAAAACTGTTGGTTCTTGACTGGCCCACATACTAGCTTTGGTAAAAACTCTCTGTTGTTCTCGAATGCCAGGCTCAAAAATCTGAGCAGTCGATTGTAATTTCTTGCCAGACCGTGTTTGAATTACTGCCGCTTGAGTATCTACTACTAAAATATATACCATGTTTGCCATTGGATGGTGTCGTTCTTTTCTTCGTTTATCATACTTGGATGCCTCTTTGCAATATCTATGGATATTTCCAATCTCACCACAGAAATGGTATCTTGGTGGTGGAAGAGATTTGCCTTCACCTGATTGACCAGAGTGCCACTAGGTCTGGCCAAAGTTATTTTCTCGCGATCCCCTATAGGTTTTATAACTTTGGTAGGAAGTATTCCTCAAATGCGGTGGTACATAGTGGGTAGCATGTTGTCCCTACTCCTTTATGTTAGCATTTACGGTGGGCCTGGTCTATGCTTTAGCATTATATGGACATGTTTTTGTGGAGTGACTCGCCATACTACAAATAGCAGAGTACATTTGATTCACTCCACAAGCACAAGCAGTGTGTCCCAAGTTCTTATAGTTTGTAAAATACACTTTTTTTAATGGATCATCGCTCATACCCTTGGTCGCCTTCAGAATCTTCAACGAACCCACCCCCTTTATGTTCCAATTATAGTGCCATGGCTATGACCGCATCCAGAGTCATACCACCCACACATCGTATGATCATTACTTGCTTGAGTTGAGGGTTTAATCCATTAATAAAGCACTGGTTAATCACATCATTCGGGAGGTTAGCATGTGCGAGTGGCAGTTGCCATAGATGAGTACAAAATAAAGTTGCATACTCCTGTACATTCGGGTGTGTTTTTTGGTCTATTGTTTTGCACATAGTCAAAGATCTCAGTCGCATTTTTCTTCAATCAGAATCACTGTAAAAAGGCATCTTTAACATCATCGTATTGACCGAAATGGTTAATGTCATATTCAGTTAACCACCGAGCAGCCTCAGACTGGAACACTATAGCCTTATATGCTGGATTTGTTGCATAGTTGAGTACATCATAATTAATTTCAAAGGTTCTCACATGTGCATCCGGATCATCACCAGGAAATCCTCCAAATTTCGTATATGTAACTCCAGCGAGTACCGGGCATGGTAGTATGGCTTGTTGTTACTGCTGTTGTTGTTGATGTTGTTATTGTTGTTGTTGTTGTTGTTGCTGATGATGTTGTTGTTGATGTTGCTATTGTTATTGCAAACCACTCATGTTGTTTAAACCAA
>MU261046.1:70000-80000 GCA_020310875.1 Ceratopteris richardii
AGCTCACATGTGACTTGAGCCAAAGCTCTATACTCAGCCTCGGTGGAAGATAATGCCACCGTGGGTTGCTTCTTTGAAATCCATGAGATGATCTTGCTACCTAGCATGACTAGGTAACCACTTGTACTCCTTCTATCTTCCTTCGAACCGGCCCAATCGGCATCGGAATAAGCTTTGACCTGCATATCATCATCAAATGAGTAGAACAATCCTTCATTTATAGTGGCTTTGAGATATCGCAACATTCTTCTTGCAGCTTGCAAGTGTGTAGTCCTTGGACTATGCATAAATTGTGATAACACTCCAACTCCATATGCTATGTCGGGCCTGGTTATTGTGGCATAATTGAAAGAGCCTACAATAGATCGATACAAAGTTACATCCTCTAATGGCTCTCCATCAATGGAGCTTAGCTTTACATTATCTTCCATGGGATTTGAAATAGGCTTGCAATGTAGCATCCCAAACCTCTCAAGTAGGTCTAGAATATACTTCCTTTGTATGAGCATAATACCTTCTTCTTTGTATACAACTTCAATGCCAAGAAAATACCTAAGATCTCCAAGATCAGAGATCCTAAACTCCTTTCCAAGCTTTGCCTTGATCTCCTCAATGCCCTTTGTATCATTACCTGTAATGATAAGATCATCTACATACACACACATGTAGACCACAAGTTGTCCTCTTTGTCTGATGAAGAGAGATGGATCCGCCTTGCATTGATTGTAACCACATTTGATCAAATAGTCCACCAATCTTTGGTTCCAAGCCCTTGGAGCTTGCTTTAGGCCATAAAGTGCCTTCTTCAACCTACAAACATGATGTGGAAACTCTTTATGAACAAAACCTAGTGGTTGCTCCATGTATACCTCTTCTTCCAAGTCTCCATTGAGAAAGGCATTCTTGATATCCAATTGGAAGAGCTTCCATCCTTTGCTAGCAGCCATTGCAATGAGTGTCCTAATGGTGCTCATCTTTGCCACGGGGCTGAATGTCTCTTCAAAGTCCACTCCATAGGTTTGTGCAAAACCCTTGGCCACCAATCTTGCTTTGAACCTAGAAATAGATCCATCTGAATTCCTCTTTACTTTATACACCCACTTATTACCTATTACCTTCATGTTCTCCTTCTTGGGCACTAGAGTCCATGTTTGATTTTCCTCAAGTGCGTCGATCTCTTCTTGCATTGCCTCTTTCCATTCGGTGTACCTGCTTGCATCTTCATAGCAATCGGGCTCATGATCTTCTACTACTTTGTTCATATATGCATAATGTGTTGCCATGTATGAATCATAAGTAAACCTTTGAGTTGGATACTTAACTCTAGAAGACTTCCTTTCTTCACCTTTTGGAGGAATAAACCTCCTTTGTCTTGGGAACTTGATCTCTTTCTTTGACGTGGCTTCTTTCTCCATCATGTGTCCTTCATCATCTTCAACTTCATTACCTTCTTCATCCAACTCCACCAATGTTGCTTTGCCTTTGTTGATTGATTGTGCTTCATAGCTTGATGAAGATCTCCCCCTCCATGGTGAGTTCATGCTTGAACTATCTTCATTGATGGAACACCTTGGGCCGCTTACCTCTAGGTCGATTTGTTCTTCATCATGTCCATGCTTTTTTTCTTCATAGTCCTGCATACAATCATACTTCTTATACCAAGGGAGTAGCTCATCAAATGCTACATCCCTTGATATCCTCAAGTCCTTTGTGTTTGGGTTGAAGCACCTGTAACCTTTATGGTCATTTGAATATCCTAGAAACACACACTTTTCTGCCTTTGGTTGTAGCTTGTGCCTCAATTCACTTGGCACATGTACATAACAAGTACATCCAAATATCTTCAAGTGGGAAAGATCAGGTTTCTTACCATAATAGGCTTGATATGGTGTCAAGCCATGGATCCCTGAGGTAGGAGCCCTATTCATTAGATACACGGCGGTATTTGCTGCATCACTCCAAAACATGTTAGGTACATTCATCTCATTAAGCATTGCTCTAGCGATCTCGGCAATGTATCTATTCTTTCTCTCTGCTACTCCATTTTGTTGGGGTGTGTACCTGCATGTTACTTGCCTCTTGATGCCTTGATCCATTAAAAAATCAGAAAACTCATTTGAGAAATATTCTCCCCCTCCATCGGACCTTAGCTTCTTGATATATGTACCTGTTTCCTTCTCTACCATTGCCTTGAATGCTTTGAAACATGTAAACACATCTGATTTGTTTTTGATGAAATAAACCCAAACCATCCTTGTGCAATCATCTATAAAAGTGACAAAGTACTTGTTACCTCCAATGGATTGCTATTTCGTTGGCCCCCACACATCTGTATGTATCAACTCCAATGGATGTTGGCTTATGTAGCCACTCTTCTTGAATGGAAGTCTCGCTTGCTTCCCTAGTTGACAAGATTCACATAAATGCTTCATACCTTGTCCTTGGAAGTTGGGAAGACCTTCAACCAGCCTCTTGAATTGCATTTCCTTCATTCTTTGTATGTTGATGTGACCTATCCTCTTGTGCCACAAGTCCAACTCCGAAATCCTCTTGTTTCCATATGTGAAGTAGACATGTTGAGTAGAATGAGAATTTACCTCCAAAGTGAAGAGTCTCCCTTGCTTCTTTCCTCTTGCTATGACCTTGTAACCTTGCTTAGGGTTCTCCACAAAGCATCCACCTTTGTTGAACCTTACTTGATAGCCTCTTTCAACTATTTGCCCAACGGACACCAAGTTCTTTGTGATGGTAGGTACATGCAAGACATCCTTGAGACATCTTCCTTCATCCTTGTCATCCAAAGCTACATCTCCAACATGGGAGATCTCATGGGCTATATCATCACCTGTTTCTACATGTCCTTTACCTTTGGGAACATGTAGATTAGTAAACCAAGAAGCATTGCAACTCATATGGTTGCTACATCCACTATCAATATACCAAGTGTTATCTACTTTGCTTGAATTCCCATTCATGTGCATCATCAAGAGATTGTCATTTTCTGAACTTGTAGAAGCATAATTACCTTGGCCTTTGTATGAAGAACCTTGATTATAGTTCCTTTGGTTTCCTCCTTGGTAGCAATCTCTAGCATAGTGGCCAAACTTGCCACATATGTAACATCCTTCGCCATCTTGATTCCTGTTTTGTTGATGTCGTCCTCCTCTTCCTCTTGATCTTCCTCTCCCTCTTTGTGATGAGGTGCCTTGGTCATGTCCTTGATTTCTTGAGTGGCCTTGCCTTCCTCCAAACCTTCCTTTGCCCCTTCCTTGTCCTTGTCTTCCTTTGCCCCTTTGATTACCTGCATAGAAAACTTGTGCATCTTTGCTTTTAGTTGAACTTCCACCTATGTTCATTTCTTCGGTGACCATGAGAGCAACCAATTGCTCAAAATTGGGAAGATTATCCCTTACATAAACTGAAGTGGTAAAGGGTTTCCACTTCTCATCATCTCTCAAACCATTGAGAGTATAAGCCACAAGATCGTCATCGTCTACGTGGCTTCCAATGGATCCCAATGCATCTGATAACTCCTTGACCTTAAGTATGTAGTCATTTATGCTACTCCCTGAGCTCTTCCTAAGGTTGTTGAGCTCATTCTTGAGTTGGATCTTCCTTGCTTTGGTGCTTGTTGAATAAAGCCTTTGAAGTGTCTCCCATACCTTCATGCTTGAATCCAGGTCTTGGATATGGCCGATCATGCTATTGCTAATGTGTTGGGAAAGAATAAAGATAACCCTCTTGTCTCTTTCATTCCATTCCCTAAAGGCCCTTCTCTGGTCATTGGTTGGATTCTCATCCAACCTAGGTCTTGGTTCACTTCCACTAATCAACCCCCAAAGGCCCTTGCCCATAAGATAGTTGGAGACCCTAAATCTCCATGGTTGATAGTTACCTTTGTCTAGCTTTTCAATTTGAGTGTTGAAGTCTCCCATATCTAGTCTTTGATACTTGACCTAGCCCTTGGCTAATGCTCCAATGTGTGTAAAATGAAAATGAGGCTCTGAGGTTACCTCAATCCAAAGCTTTCCTTAGATGGACACCTTGTGCTCTTGCAAATTTGAGTAGAATAGCTCCCTCTTGATGTGAGCTACCTCCAAGAAGCTTTTGTTGATGCAACTCTTCAACCACCAACTCCAAGAGGTCTTCTTGCTTGTATTTGATACCTCCAAGATGCCCAAATGCTCTGATACCACTGATGGGGGAAGTATCTCAACCCCTAAGCAACGATGAAGCGTGAATGACCTCCACAGGTATCCTTCTTTGACCTCTGCACACCAAAAATGCTCTTACTCAGAGCTTATGCAGAGAACTCCAGTGAGCTTTTGTAGACCTGTAGTAGACACCAAGGGCTTTCCAACAAAACAAATTTCACTTGAAATGGATGCTTACACAAAGAGAAACAATGTCTACAACATGAGCTAGTTGAATGCTCACAACTGCTAGTCAAGCAGAGACCTCACTTCTTTCCAGCAATTTTTTCTCAGAGATTATACAAAGAATGAATCTCAAACTTGAGTCAACTTTAGAGCACTCTAATAGCTACCCAATGACACCAAAATCATAGCAAATGGATAAATATAGAAGGCGAACCAGCCCTTACAGCAGAGAGCAAAATATTTCCAACAGAGCCTACACAAAGAGAGAGATATCAATCACACAACTTCACTAAAATCAATGTTGCTCCCAGCTTACGCAGAGAATGCTCCAGAGAATTGGTAAGCATAAAATAGACTCTTATAGCTATCCAATAAGACAAGAATTACATCAAATGGATACCATATGAGGGAGAACCAATGCTAACAACTCAGGGGTAGAGAGTTGCAACACTGCCTGCGCACACACATAGATATGCCTACTAAAAGAAAACAAACAAGCAAGCAAGGGGGTTGCTTAAGCAAGGGGCTTGCTTATCACAACTCCAGCACTTAGTGCTCACTTTACATGAGCTAAAACTCCAAGAAGATGGCCCAAAAGAAGTCGGGATACATGCTCCTTTTATAGTGAGAGGTGTGCCCCTAAAATCTAGGAACTACCTTTCCAAATCAGCCTCCTAACTTGGAGGAATTAGTTGAGATGACTTGGGGAGTGGTTGAGTGACTTTTCTTGATGGAATCTCGTGGCTTTTGGCTTCCTTTGATTGCTCCACATGTCCATAAAAGATTCCCCACGAATTTTTAGCTTGAAGCTTGACTTTTAACACTCCCCCTCAAGCTTCAATTCTTCATCCTCATCCAAGCTCCTTCATGTTGATGCATTTCTTGAATTTTGAAATCTTCATCCCATCCAAAGCCTTTGTAAACATGTCCGCAACTTGGTCCTTGGTACCAATATGATGTACTGAAACTTCCTTGGATATCACCTTTTCCCTTATGAAGTGATAGTGCACTTCAATATGCTTGGTTCTAGCATGATAGACAGGGTTCGAGGCTAGATGAATGCTACTCATGTTGTCACAAAAAATTGGATATGTGTCAACCTGCAATTAAGCTCCATAAATAACTTTTTAATCCACATTAGCTCACATGTGACTTGAGCCAAAGCTCTATACTCAGCCTCGGTGGAAGATAATGCCACCGTGGGTTGCTTCTTTGAAATCCATGAGATGATCTTGCTACCTAGCATGACTAGGTAACCACTTGTACTCCTTCTATCTTCCTTCGAACCGGCCCAATCGGCATCGGAATAAGCTTTGACCTGCATATCATCATCAAATGAGTAGAACAATCCTTCATTTATAGTGGCTTTGAGATATCGCAACATTCTTCTTGCAGCTTGCAAGTGTGTAGTCCTTGGACTATGCATAAATTGTGATAACACTCCAACTCCATATGCTATGTCGGGCCTGGTTATTGTGGCATAATTGAAAGAGCCTACAATAGATCGATACAAAGTTACATCCTCTAATGGCTCTCCATCAATGGAGCTTAGCTTTACATTAACTTCCATGGGATTTGAAATAGGCTTGCAATGTAGCATCCCAAACCTCTCAAGTAGGTCTAGAATATACTTCCTTTGTATGAGCATAATACCTTCTTCTTTGTATACAACTTCAATGCCAAGAAAATACCTAAGATCTCCAAGATCAGAGATCCTAAACTCCTTTCCAAGCTTTGCCTTGATCTCCTCAATGCCCTTTGTATCATTACCTGTAATGATAAGATCATCTACATACACACACATGTAGACCACAAGTTCTCCTCTTTGTTTGATGAAGAGAGATGGATCCGCCTTGCATTGATTGTAACCACATTTGATCAAATAGTCCACCAATCTTTGGTTCCAAGCCCTTGGAGCTTGCTTTAGGCCATAAAGTGCCTTCTTCAACCTACAAACATGATGTGGAAACTCTTTATGAACAAAACCTAGTGGTTGCTCCATGTATACCTCTTCTTCCAAGTCTCCATTGAGAAAGGCATTCTTGATATCCAATTGGAAGAGCTTCCATCCTTTGCTAGCAGCCATTGCAATGAGTGTCCTAATGGTGCTCATCTTTGCCACGGGGCTGAATGTCTCTTCAAAGTCCACTCCATAGGTTTGTGCAAAACCCTTGGCCACCAATCTTGCTTTGAACCTAGAAATAGATCCATCCGAATTCCTCTTTACTTTATACACCCACTTATTACCTATTACCTTCATGTTCTCCTTCTTGGGCACTAGAGTCCATGTTTGATTTTCCTCAAGTGTGTCGATCTCTTCTTGCATTGCCTCTTTCCATTCGGTGTACCTGCTTGCATCTTCATAGCAATCGGGCTCATGATCTTCTACTACTTTGTTCATATATGCATAATGTGTTGCCATGTATGAATCATAAGTAAACCTTTGAGTTGGATACTTAACTCTAGAAGACTTCCTTTCTTCACCTTTTGGAGGAATAAACCTCCTTTGTCTTGGGAACTTGATCTCTTTCTTTGACGTGGCTTCTTTCTCCATCATGTGTCCTTCATCATCTTCAACTTCATTACCTTCTTCATCCAACTCCACCAATGTTGCTTTGCCTTTGTTGATTGATTGTGCTTCATAGCTTGATGAAGATCTCCCCCTCCATGGTGAGTTCATGCTTGAACTATCTTCATTGATGGAACACCTTGGGCCGCTTACCTCTAGGTCGATTTGTTCTTCATCATGTCCATGCTTTTTTTCTTCATAGTCCTGCATACAATCATACTTCTTATACCAAGGGAGTAGCTCATCAAATGCTACATCCCTTGATATCCTCAAGTCCTTTGTGTTTGGGTTGAAGCACCTGTAACCTTTATGATCATTTGAATATCCTAGAAACACACACTTTTCTGCCTTTGGTTGTAGCTTGTGCCTCAATTCACTTGGCACATGTACATAACAAGTACATCCAAATATCTTCAAGTGGGAAAGATCAGGTTTCTTACCATAATAGGCTTGATATGGTGTCAAGCCATGGATCCCTGAGGTAGGAGCCCTATTCATTAGATACACGGCGGTATTTGCTGCATCACTCCAAAACATGTTAGGTACATTCATCTCATTAAGCATTGCTCTAGCGATCTCGGCAATGTATCTATTCTTTCTCTCTGCTACTCCATTTTGTTGGGGTGTGTACCTGCATGTTACTTGCCTCTTGATGCCTTGATCCATTAAAAAATCAGAAAACTCATTTGAGAAATATTCTCCCCCTCCATCGGACCTTAGCTTCTTGATATATGTACCTGTTTCCTTCTCTACCATTGCCTTGAATGCTTTGAAACATGTAAACACATCTGATTTGTTTTTGATGAAATAAACCCAAACCATCCTTGTGCAATCATCTATAAAAGTGACAAAGTACTTGTTACCTCCAATGGATTGCTCTTTCGTTGGCCCCCACACATCTGTATGTATCAACTCCAATGGATGTTGGCTTATGTAGCCACTCTTCTTGAATGGAAGTCTCGCTTGCTTCCTAGTTGACAAGATTCACATAAATGCTTCATACCTTGTCCTTGGAAGTTGGGAAGACCTTCAACCAGCCTCTTGAATTGCATTTCCTTCATTCTTTGTATGTTGATGTGACCTATCCTCTTGTGCCACAAGTCCAACTCTGAAATCCTCTTGTTTCCATATGTGAAGTAGACATGTTGAGTAGAATGAGAATTTACCTCCAAAGTGAAGAGTCTCCCTTGCTTCTTTCCTCTTGCTATGACCTTGTAACCTTGCTTAGGGTTCTCCACAAAGCATCCACCTTTGTTGAACCTTACTTGATAGCCTCTTTCAACTATTTGCCCAACGGACACCAAGTTCTTTGTGATGGTAGGTACATGCAAGACATCCTTGAGACATCTTCCTTCCTCCTTGTCATCCTAAGCTACATCTCCAACATGGGAGATCTCATGGGCTGTATCATCACCTGTTTCTACATGTCCTTTACCTTTGGGAACATGTAGATTAGTAAACCAAGAAGCATTGCAACTCATATGGTTGCTACATCCACTATCAATATACCAAGTGTTATCTACTTTGCTTGAATTCCCATTCATGTGCATCATCAAGAGATTGTCATTTTCTGAACTTGTAGAAGCATAATTACCTTGGCCTTTGTATGAAGAACCTTGATTATAGTTCCTTTGGTTTCCTCCTTGGTAGCAATCTCTAGCATAGTGGCCAAACTTGCCACATATGTAACATCCTTCGCCATCTTGATTCCTGTTTTGTTGATGTCGTCCTCCTCTTCCTCTTGATCTTCCTCTCCCTCTTTGTGATGAGGTGCCTTGGTCATGTCCTTGATTTCTTGAGTGGCCTTGCCTTCCTCCAAACCTTCCTTTGCCCCTTCCTTGTCCTTGTCTTCCTTTGCCCCTTTGATTACCTGCATAGAAAACTTGTGCATCTTTGCTTTTAGTTGAACTTCCACCTATGTTCATTTCTTCGGTGACCATGAGAGCAACCAATTGCTCAAAATCGGGAAGATTATCCCTTACATAAACTGAAGTGGTAAAGGGTTTCCACTTCTCATCATCTCTCAAACCATTGAGAGTATAAGCCACAAGATCGTCATCGTCTACGTGGCTTCCAATGGATCCCAATGCATCTGATAACTCCTTGACCTTAAGTATGTAGTCATTTATGCTACTCCCTGAGCTCTTCCTAAGGTTGTTGAGCTCATTCTTGAGTTGGATCTTCCTTGCTTTGGTGCTTGTTGAATAAAGCCTTTCAAGTGTCTCCCATACCTTCATGCTTGAATCCAGGTCTTGGATATGGCCGATCATGCTATTGCTAATGTGTTGGGAAAGAATAAAGATAACCCTCTTGTCTCTTTCATTCCATTCCCTAAAGGCCCTTCTCTGGTCATTGGTTGGATTCTCATCCAACCTAGGTCTTGGTTCACTTCCACTAATCAACCCCCAAAGGCCCTTGCCCATAAGATAGTTGGAGACCCTAAATCTCCATGGTTGATAGTTACCTTTGTCTAGCTTTTCAATTTGAGTGTTGAAGTCTTCCATATCTAGTCTTTGATACTTGACCTAGCCCTTGGCTAATGCTCCAATGTGTGTAAAATGAAAATGAGGCTCTGAGGTTACCTCAATCCAAAGCTTTCCTTAGATGGACACCTTGTGCTCTTGCAAATTTGAGTAGAATAGCTCCCTCTTGATGTGAGCTACCTCCAAGAAGCTTTTGTTGATGCAACGCTTCAACCACCAACTCCAAGAGGTCTTCTTGCTTGTATTTGATACCTCCAAGATGCCCAAATGCTCTGATACCACTGATGGGGGAAGTATCTCAACCCCTAAGCAACGATGAAGCGCGAATGACCTCCACAGGTATCCTTCTTTGACCTCTGCACACCAAAAATGCTCTTACTCCGAGCTTATGCAGAGAACTCCACTTAGCTTTTGTAGACCTGTAGTAGACACCAGGGGCTTTCCAACAAAACAGATTTCACTTGAAATGGATGCTTACACAAAGAGAAACAATGTCTACAACATGAGCTAGTTGAATGCTCACAACTGCTAGTCAAGCAGAGACCTCACTTCACTCCAGCAACCTTTTC
>MU261046.1:85000-90000 GCA_020310875.1 Ceratopteris richardii
CTGGGAGCAACATTCATTTTAGTGAAGTTGTGTGATTGATATCTCTCTCTTTGTGTAGGCTCTGTTGGAAATATTTTGCTCTCTGTTGTAAGGGCTGGTTCTCCTTCGCTATGTATCCATTTGCTATGATTTTGGTGTCATTGGGTAGCTATTAGGGTCCTCTAAAGTTGACATAAGTTTGAGATTCATTCTCTGTATAATCTCTGAGAAAAATTTGCTGGAGTGAACTGAGGTCTCTGCTTGACTAGCAGTTGTGAGCATTCAACTAGCTCATGTTGTAGACATTGTTTCTCTTTGTGTAAGCATCCATTTCAAGTGAAATTTGTTTTGTTGGAAAGCCCTTGGTGTCTACTACAGGTCTACAAAAGCTCACTGGAGTTCTCTGCATAAGCTCTGAGTAAGAGCATTTTTGGTGTGCATAGGTCAAAGAAGGATACCTGTGGAGGTCATTCGCGCTTCATCGTTGCTTAGGGGTTGAGATACTTCCCCCATCAGTGGTATCAGAGCATTTGGGCATCTTGGAGGTATCACATACAAGCAAGAAGACATCTTGGAGTTGGTGGTTGAAGAGTTGCATCAACAAAAGCTTCTTGGAGGTAGCTCACATCAAGGGGAAGCTATTCTACTCAAATTTGCAAGAGCACAAGGTGTCCATCTAAGGAAAGCTTTGGATTGAGGTAACCTCAGAGCCTCATTTTCATTTTACACACATTGGAGCATTAGCCAAGGGCTAGGTCAAGTATCAAAGACTAGATATGGGAGACTTCAACACTCAAATTGAAAAGCTAGACAAAGGTAACTATCAACCATGGAGATTTAGGGTCTCCAACTATCTTATGGGCAAGGGCCTTTGGGGGTTGATTAGTGGAAGTGAACCAAGACCTAGGTTGGATGAGAATCCAACCAATGACCAGAGAAGGGCCTTTAGGGAATGGAATGAAAGAGACAAGAGGGTTATCTTTATTCTTTCCCAACACATTAGCAATAGCATGATCGGCCATATCCAAGACCTGGATTCAAGCATGATGGTATGGGAGACACTTGAAAGGCTTTATTCAACAAGCACCAAAGCAAGGAAGATCCAACTCAAGAATGAGCTCAACATCCTTAGGAAGAGCTCAGGGACTAGCATAAATGACTACATACTTAAGGTCAAGGAGTTATCAGATGCATTGGGATCCATTGGAAGCCACGTAGACGATGACGATCTTGTGGCTTATACTCTCAATGGTTTGAGAGATGATGAGAAGTGGAAACCCTTTACCACTTCAGTTTATGTAAGGGATAATCTTCCCGATTTTGAGCAATTGGTTCCTCTCATGGTCACTGAAGAAATGAACATAGGTGGAAGTTCAACTAAAAGCAAAGATGCACAAGTTTTCTATGCAGGTAATCAAAGGGGCAAAGGAAGACAAGGACAAGGAAGGGGCAAAGGAAGGTTTGGAGGAAGGCAAGGCCACTCAAGAAATCAAGGACATGACCAAGGCACCTCATCACAAAGAGGGAGAGGAAGATCAAGAGGAAGAGGAGGACGACATCAACAAAACAGGAATCAAGATGGCGAAGGATGTTACATATGTGGCAAGTTTGGCCACTATGCTAGAGATTGCTACCAAGGAGGAAACCAAAGGAACTATAATCAAGGTTCTTCATACAAAGGCCAAGGTAATTATGCTTCTACAAGTTCAGAAAATGACAATCTCTTGATGATGCACATGAATGGGAATTCAAGCAAAGTAGATAACACTTGGTATATTGATAGTGGATGTAGCAACCATATGAGTTGCAATGCTTCTTGGTTTACTAATCTACATGTTCCCAAAGGTAAAGGACATGTAGAAACAGGTGATGATACAGCCCATGAGATCTCCCATGTTGGAGATGTAGCTTTGGATGACAAGGAGGAAGGAAGATGTCTCAAGGATGTCTTGCATGTACCTACCATCACAAAGAACTTGGTGTCCGTTGGGCAAATGGTTGAAAGAGGCTATCAAGTAAGGTTCAACAAAGGTGGATGCTTTGTGGAGAACCCTAAGCAAGGTTACAAGGTCATAGCAAGAGGAAAGAAGCAAGGGAGACTCTTCACTTTGGAGGTAAATTCTCATTCTACTCAACATGTCTACTTCACATATGGAAACAAGAGGATTTCGGAGTTGGACTTGTGGCACAAGAGGATAGGTCACATCAACATACAAAGAATGAAGGAAATGCAATTCAAGAGGCTGGTTGAAGGTCTTCCCAACTTCCAAGGACAAGGTATGAAGCATTTATGTGAATCTTGTCAACTAGGGAAGCAAGCGAGACTTCCATTCAAGAAGAGTGGCTACATAAGCCAACATCCATTGGAGTTGATACATACAGATGTGTGGGGGCCAACGAAAGAGCAATCCATTGGAGGTAACAAGTACTTTGTCACTTTTATAGATGATTGCACAAGGATGGTTTGGGTTTATTTCATCAAAAACAAATCAGATGTGTTTACATGTTTCAAAGCATTCAAGGCAATGGTAGAGAAGGAAACAGGTACATATATCAAGAAGCTAAGGTCCGATGGAGGGGGAGAATATTTCTCAAATGAGTTTTCTGATTTTTTAATGGATCAAGGCATCAAGAGGCAAGTAACATGCAGGTACACACCCCAACAAAATGGAGTAGCAGAGAGAAAGAATAGATACATTGCCGAGATCGCTAGAGCAATGCTTAATGAGATGAATGTACCTAACATGTTTTGGAGTGATGCAGCAAATACCGCCGTGTATCTAATGAATAGGGCTCCTACCTCAGGGATCCATGGCTTGACACCATATCAAGCCTATTATGGTAAGAAACCTGATCTTTCCCACTTGAAGATATTTGGATGTACTTGTTATGTACATGTGCCAAGTGAATTGAGGCACAAGCTACAACCAAAGGCAGAAAAGTGTGTGTTTCTAGGATATTCAAATGATCATAAAGGTTACAGGTGCTTCAACCCAAATACAAAGGACTTGAGGATATCAAGGGATGTAGCATTTGATGAGCTACTCCCTTGGTATAAGAAGTATGATTGTATGCAGGACTATGAAGAAGAAAAGCATGGACATGATGAAGAACAAATCGACCTAGAGCTAAGCGGCCCAAGGTGTTCCATCAATGAAGATAGTTCAAGCATGAACTCACCATGGAGAGGGAGACCTTCATCAAGCTATGAAGCACAATCAATCAACAAAGGCAAAGCAACATTGGTGGAGTTGGATGAAGAAGGTAATGAAGTTGAAGATGATGAAGGACACATGATGGAGAAAGAAGCCACGTCAAAGAAAGAGATCAAGTTCCCAAGGCAAAGGAGGTTTATTCCTCCAAAAGGTGAAGAAAGGAAGTCTTCTAGAGTTAAGTATCCAACTCAAAGGTTTACTTATGATTCATACATGGCAACACATTATGCATATATGAACAAAGTAGTAGAAGATCATGAGCCCGATTGCTATGAAGATGCAAGCAGGTACACCGAATGGAAAGAGGCAATGCAAGAAGAGATCGACGCACTTGAGGAAAATCAAACATGGACTCTAGTGCCCAAGAAGGAGAACATGAAGGTAATAGGTAATAAGTGGGTGTATAAAGTAAAGAGGAATTCAGATGGATTTATTTCTAGGTTCAAAGCAAGATTGGTGGCCAAGGGTTTTGCACAAACCTATGGAGTGGACTTTGAAGAGACATTCAGCCCCGTGGCAAAGATGAGCACCATAAGGACACTCATTGCAATGGCTGCTAGCAAAGGATGGAAGCTCTTCCAATTGGATATCAAGAATGCCTTTCTCAATGGAGACTTGGAAGAAGAGGTATACATGGAGCAACCACTAGGTTTTGTTCATAAAGAGTTTCCACATCATGTTTGTAGGTTGAAGAAGGCACTTTATGGCCTAAAGCAAGCTCCAAGGGCTTGGAACCAAAGATTGGTGGACTATTTGATCAAATGTGGTTACAATCAATGCAAGGCGGATCCATCTCTCTTCATCAAACAAAGAGGAGAACTTGTGGTCTACATGTGTGTGTATGTAGATGATCTTATCATTACAGGTAATGATACAAAGGGCATTGAGGAGATCAAGGCAAAGCTTGGAAAAGAGTTTAGGATCTCTGATCTTGGAGATCTTAGGTATTTTCTTGGCATTGAAGTTGTATACAAAGAAGAAGGTATTATGCTCATACAAAGGAAGTATATTCTAGACCTACTTGAGAGGTTTGGGATGCTACATTGCAAGCCTATTTCAAATCCCATGGAAGTTAATGTAAAGCTAAGCTCCATTGATGGAGAGCCATTAGAGGATGTAACTTTGTATCGATCTATTGTAGGCTCTTTCAATTATGCCACAATAACCAGGCCTGACATAGCATATGGAGTTGGAGTGTTATCACAATTTATGCATAGTCCAAGGACTACACACTTGCAAGCTGCAAGAAGAATGTTGCGATATCTCAAAGCCACTATAAATGAAGGATTGTTCTACTCATTTGATGATGATATGCAGGTCAAAGCTTATTCCGATGCCGATTGGGCCGGTTCGAAGGAAGATAGAAGGAGTACAAGTGGTTACCTAGTCATGCTAGGTAGCAAGATCATCTCATGGATTTCAAAGAAGAAACCCACGGTGGCATTATCTTCCACCGAGGCTGAGTATAGAGCTTTGGCTCAAGTCACATGTGAGCTAATGTGGATTAAGAAGTTATTTATGGAGCTTAATTTGCAGGTTGACACATATCCAATTTTTTGTGACAACATGAGTAGCATTCATCTAGCATCGAACCCTGTCTATCATGCTAGAACCAAGCATATTGAAGTGCACTATCACTTCATAAGGGAAAAGGTGATATCCAAGGAAGTTTCAGTACATCATATTGGTACTAAGGACCAAGTTGCGGACATGTTTACAAAGGCTTTGGATGGGATGAAGATTTCAAAATTCAAGCAATGCATCAACATGAAGGAGCTTGGATGAGGATGAAGAATTGAAGCTTGA
>MU261046.1:97500-132589 GCA_020310875.1 Ceratopteris richardii
ATATGTATATATATATGTATATGTATATGTATATGTATATGTATATGTATATGTATATGTATATGTATATGTATTTGTATATGTATATGTACATGTATATGTACATGTATATGTATATGTATATGTACATGTATATGTATATGTATATGTATATGTATATGTATATGTATATGTATATGTACATGTATATGTATATGTATATGTATATGTATATGTATATGTATATGTATATGTATATGTATATGTATATGTATATGTACATGTATATGTATATGTATATGTATATGTGTATTTATATGTGTAGGTGTATGTATATGTATCTATATATGTACATGTATATGTATATGGATATGTATATGTATATGTATATGTGTATGTAAATGTATATGTATATGTATATATATATGTATATGTATATGTATATGGATATGTATATGTATATGTATATGTATATGTATATGTATATGTATATGTATATGTATATGGATATGTATATGCATATGTATATGTATATGTATCTGTATATGTGTATATGTATATGTATATGTACATGTATGCATACACACATGCATATGGATACACATATACATATACGTACACACATACATACACGCACATATGTTAAAATATATATGTTAAAATATATATGTTAAAATATATGTATATATATATATATATATATATATATATATAAACATCTCCACATTGGATCAGATGGGATCTCCACTTACACCTTGGGAGCACATGACCATTAGAAATCCATGATATATCACATATATGATGGAGCTCCGACATGGATGCACCTGGAAAGCCCATTTGCAATGCAATTAACAGCTTTGCTCTATAGAGTTTGGATATTTTTTCATGTTAAAATGGAGCAAACAGGATAAGGATTCCAAAGATTACATCACACAGTCGATATATGAAGAGCACCGGCCAGCACGTGGGTATCCTATTGTGAGCTCAGGATGGATTCAGCATACGGCACGTGAGGTGATGTCCCATCGGCAGTCCGAGGCTTGTGATGCTTTCAGAGCAGGCTTACCGAGGCCTGTAGGGCTAGATGTTGAAGAGCCAATTATCAACCATAGAAATTTGGAGTTAGCAACTACCTTATGGGCAAAGGATTGTGGGGATTAGTGAGCGGAACGGAGCCAATGCCTCATGTACGTCATCCACCACTTCAAGGGCACGTCAAGGCTTCTAATGAATGGATAGAAAGGGATAGGAGACTCATATTCATTCTATCTCAACACATAAGCAATAGCATGATAGGGCATATACAAGACTTGGACACATCCAAGAAGGTTTGGGAGACCTTGGAGAGATTTTACTCTTCATCAACCAAGGCAAGGAAGATTCAACTCAAGAATGAGTTGGATAATCTTAAGAAATCACCAAGTACTAACATAAATGAGGACATTTTGAAGGTTAAGGAACTTGCAGATGCTTTAGGCCCAATTGGGAGCCCAATCGAAGACGATGATCTTGTTGCACACACTCTCAATGGCTTGAGAGAGGATAAAAAGTGGAAAGCATTCACCACATGAGTTTATGTGAGGGACTCCCTACCAGAATTTGATCAATTAGTCACATTGACGGTGACCGACGAGATGAACCAAGGAGGTTCACAATCAAAGGGCAGCCAAGCCCATGTTTTCTATGCAAGTAGAGGCAAAGGCAAAAGAGGTGGAAAAAACTCCCAAGGCACAAGAAGAGGAAGGTCAAGCTCAAGCTCAAGCAACCAAGAAGGCTCCAACCAAAGCTATGGATCAAGAGGAAGAGGAAGGAGTAAAGGAAGAGGAGGAAGATCACATGGAAGAGAAGCATCCAATGGAGAATGCTACAATTGTGAAAAAACCGGGCCATTATGCAAGAGATTGTTGGTCCAAAGAAGGATGCAATCAAGGATACAAAAGGAAACAACGTAATTATGCTAGTACTTCACCAAATTCAAAATATGATGTATGGTTCAAGTGAAAGAGTCCATTCAGATTTTACATGGTACGTTGATAGTGGTTGTAGCAACCATATGAGTTGCAATAAAGATGTTTTCTTTAATTTACATTCACCCATCACTCGAGGACATGTAGAGACAGGGGATGACATTGAGCACAAGATTACACATGTGGCAAATGTTGCATTGAATGGATCTTAAGCTCCAAGGTGTTGAAGGATGTGTTGAATGTGCCAACCATCACAATGAACTTAGTTTTGGTAGGTCAAATGGTTGAAAGAGGTTATGAGATGAGGCTCAATGAGCAAGGATGTTTTGTTGAAGACCCCATGCAGGACTACAAGCTCATAGCAAAAGGAAAGAAGCAAGGAAGACTCTTCACCATGGAGGTAAAGCCATCAACCCTCATAGTGTCTACTTGTCAATTGGAAATAAACAGATTGCAGAAATCAACTTATGGCATAAAAGAATTGGGCACATAAACTTACAAAGGATGAAGGACATGCAAAGGAAGGGCTTGGTGAGTGGTCTACCTAATCTTACGTCTCATAATATGCAGCCTTTGTGCCATGCTTTTCAATTAGGAAAACAAAGCAGATTGCCATTAAAGAAGGGAGCACATGTGAGCAATGAAGTGTTGAATCGCATACACACAGATGTATGGGGACCTACAAGGGAGCCATCCATTGGAGGTAATAGATATTTTGTCACATTATAATGATCATTCAAGGTTTTGTTGGATGTATTGCATGAAGTCAAAGTCAGAGGTGTTTTACCACTTCAAGAGGTTCAAAAACCTAGTGGGGAAGGAAACAAGGAAGTATACAAAGACTATCACATCCGATGCTAGAGGAGAGAATTTTTCAAATGAATTTTCAGATTTTCTACATGATCATGGCATCAAAAGGCAATTCACTTGCAAGTATACACCTCAACAAAATGGGGTGCCAGAAGGGAAGAGTAGATACATAGTAGAAGTGGCTAGATCTTTATTAAATGGAAAGAATGTTCCTAACTCTTATTGGGCTGATGCAACAAATACAACCATATACATTATGAATAGGTTTCCAACCTCAGGATTACATGGAGTTACAACTTATGAAGCTTGGTGTGCTAAGAAACCCAATCTTTCACATCTCAAAGTATTTGGTTGTGTGTGTTATGTTCACATACCTCAAGAATTGAGACACAAGTTAGACTTGAAGGCGGATAGGTGTATATTTCTTGGATATTCTTTAGAGCAAAAGGATTTTAGATTCTATAACCCTTGCACCAAAGAGCTTAAGGTTTCTAGGGATGCATTATTTGATGAATTGTTGCCTTGCTATGATAGCAAAGATGTGTTACAGGTTGATGATGCATATGAAGCCGAGAAGAAGTTCAAAGAGCAACAACAAAGCATGGACATAAGTGGTCCAACCACTTCAAGCACACCATCAAAGGAGAGTACTACATCAGCTTGGTATGGAAGGACAAGGTAGCAAAGGAAAGGAAAAGGCAAATGACGAAGACCATCGATGGGTAGACATGGAATCTACAAGTGATGAAGATATGGAAAAAATAGAAACTCGAGGATTTAAAGCATTTAAACCAAGGAGGAGGAGATTCGTACCACCTAATGGTGAGGTAAGGTCATCCAATAGGGTTAATACCCTATTCAAATGTTAACTTATGATTCATTCATTGCTAGACACTATGCCTACATGAGTGAAGTTATAGCTTGTGAAGAACCTAACTTTTTTGAAGAAGCAAATAAGCATAGGGAATGGATTGCAGCCATGGAGGAGGAATTCAAAGCACTTGAAGAAAATGATACTTGGTCATTGGTGCTAGGAACAAAGGACATGAAAGTCATTGGCAACAAATGGGTGTACAAGGTAAAGAGGCATGTAGATGGGAGCATCTCTAGGTATAAACCAAGGCTAGTTGCCAAAGGTTTTGCTCCAACCTATGGAATAGACTTTGAGAAAACATTCAGCCCACTAGCTAAGATGTCCACCATTAGAAGTTTGATTGCAATTTCAGCCTCAAAAGGTTGGAAGATGTACTAGTTGGATGTGAAGAATGCTTTCCTAAATGGAGAGCTTGAAGAGGTAGTCTTCATGGACCAGCCCCAAGGCTTTGAAGATGAGAGGTTTCCACATCATGTATGCAACATAAAGAAGGATTTTTATGGACTCAAGCAAGCCCCAAGAGCTTGGAACCAAAGACTTGTGGACTACTTAGTAAAATGTGGATACAATCAGAGTCATGCAGACCCATCACTCTTTGTGAAGAAGGAAGGTAGCAAAATTGTTTTCATTTGTATATAGGTTGATGATTTGATCATTACATGGGATGATGAAGCCAACATCAAGGACATAAAGAGGAAGCTTGGATGTGAATTTAAAATCTCAGATTTAAGGATTTTAAGGTACTTCCTTGGGATTGAAGTACTAGATAAAGAGGAAGGTATATACTTGATGCAAAGGAAATACATTCTTGATCTTTTGAAGAAGCTTGGCTTGTGTGATTGCAAACCCATTTCAAATCCATTAGAAGTAAATGTTAAACTAAGTGCTCATGGAGTTGAAGAAGTGAAGGATTTGACCATGTATAGGTCAATAATTGGTTCTCGCTTGTATGCTACTATGACAAGACCTGATATTGCACATGTACTTGGAGTGTTATCTCAATTTTTGTAAGCCCCAAGAGTACCTCATCTTGTTGCAACCAAAAGGGTACTAAGGTACCTCAAAGAATCAGTGAATGAAGGTCTATATTATCCATTTGATGATGGAATAAATGTACAAGCTTATTGTGATGCTGATTGGGCAAGTTCCAAAGATGATAGGAGGAGCACTAATGGATATGTTATCATGCTACGAAAGAAGACCATCTCATGGATGTCAAAGAAACAACCAACTGTGGCTCTTTCATGGATGGAAGCTAAGTATAGAGGCTTAGCACAAGTCTCATGTGAGATTATGTGGCTCAAGAAGTTGTTTGTTGATCTTGGTTTGCAGGTTAAGCAAGTACCTATTTTATGTGACAACATAAGTAGCATATGCTTGGCTCAAAGTCCAGTGTTCCATGCAAGGTCGAAGTATATAGAAGTGCATTACCACTTTATTCGAGAGAAGATCATGTCAAAGGATGTCAAGGTGGAGCTTGTCAATACAAAGGAACAATATGCAGATATGTTTACCAAAGCATTGGATGGAGTAAAGCTACAACACTTCAAGACATGCATTGGAATGAAGGTCTTAGGCATTGAGACTTGAGGGGGAGTGTTGAAAATCAAGTCTTAATCATGCAAAAAGGCTCAACCATGAGTTTTTCAAGTGGATAAATAAAAAAGGAGAACCCAAAGTCATGGAATAAAGTTAGAAGCTCCACCAAACGAAATCAAATTCCAATATCATCAAATCAGCCACCAAAAAGTGCACCTAAACTGATTGGTGTGTGGTTAGCTAGATTGTAGGAAAAGTAAAAGTCTATATAAGCATCATCCAGCCTTTGTTTCTTGATTTGTATGCATTCCACGAGTTTCCCACTTAGTTTAGTGGAGTCATAAAGTCCCCTTGCTTGCTTACCTCATTTTCTCATTATTTTGCTCCTCTCTATCTAGAGGTGTAGTTGGGCTTTTGCAAATCCGATTGTACGAGATTGCAGAGCATTGTTTGCTCCCTCATTGTACTCATTTTCATTGATTTCAAGCTTCGTTTGGTCTTTCATAATGTTCCTTGAACTTTTCCAAAGTTTCAAGTTATTTGGCTAAGTGAGTTGTGAGAAATTACCAACTTTGTGAAGGTATATCTCTGCACATAGGCAGAAAGTGTTGCCACCAGGTAACCTGTTTTGCAAGGGGTGGTTCTCCCACTTGGAATATCCATTTGGGATGATTTAAATCTTGTTCGGCTACTCTTATAGTCTAGTACAATCTTGCAAAATTTCATTTTAAGTCTTTGTACTGGTGCAGATAAAAGTTCAGAACAATGAGCATATATCACTGCTTGTGGACCTAGTGGAGGGCAGCCATCTTCCATTTTTGCATTCGGGTATTAGAATCATCTCCCATCAGTTATCATGTTTGCTATTTCCTTCTCAGTAGGAACAAATGAAATTTCAATTTTCTTTGCCATAAGCTTCTCTCTTACAAAGTGGTAGTGGACTTCTATGTGCTTTGTCCTTGCATGAAAAATTGGATTTGCATCCAAATGCATGTAACTTACAGTATCTCCAAGTGGATGAGGTTTGGAACTTACAAGTCCCAAATTTGTATACAATTCCTTTAACCATATTGCCTCTTTAGTTGCTATGGTCAAACCTCTGTACTCTGCTTGAGTTGAGGATAAAGCAACTGTTGGTGGCTTCTTGGAACTCCATGACACTAGAATTGATCTTGCAAATACTAAGTAACTAGAGGTACTTCTTCTATCATCCTTAGCTCCTACCAAATGTGCATCTGAAAAGTTCTTGATATCCAAATTTAAAGCGTAAGGATAGTAGATACCTTCATTAGGTACTTAAGTAATCTCTTTGTAGCATCCATGTGTGGCCTTCTAGGTGAGTGCATGAACTCACTAAGCACTACCATACTATATGATATGTTTGGTCTTATGCGAGTAGAATATGTCAAGCTACCAACTAAGCTTTGATACTCTTTAGGATCATCAATATGCTCACCTTCATAAACACAGTTTATGATTCAATTCAAAAGGTGTACCTGTAATCTTTGTGTTCTCCATTCTGAACTTGGCAAGTAGGTCTTCAATGTATCTTCTCTAAGTTGGTTACATCCCTTCATCTATATAAATCACTTGCATACCTAAGAAATATGTGAGCTCACCTAAGTCACCGATTTTGAACTCCTCTTGCATGTGTCTCTTGATCCTTTGAATTCCATTCAGATCATCACATGTCACAATAATATCATCTATATATACACATACATAACCTCATTGTGATCGCTTTTGATGAATAGAGAAGGATCTAAATTGCTAGGTATGAACCCTTGATCGTGAAGGTATGTAACCAATGTGTAATTCCAAGATCTAGGAGCTTGTTTCAATCCACACCATGCTTTCTTAAGTCTGCAAACATAAGATGCATGATTAGGGTTTCCAAAACCTAGAGTTTGTGACATGTTTCTCCAATTCCTTCGAGCAGCTACACTTACCAATGTTCTGATTGTAGTCATCTTTGCAACTGGTAAGAATGTTTCCTCATAGTCTATATCATGAGTTTGTGAGCATCTTTTGGTAACTAATCTTGCCTTCTACGTGCAAACTGATCCATTTGAGCTTCTTTTAACTTTATATAACCATCTATAACTAGTTACCTTTTGATTGGATGACATTGGAACCCAATCCCAAGTGTCCATCCCCATCAATTCATCTATTTCTTCTTTCATGGCCATTTTGCAATGAAGGTCTCCCTTTGCCTCTTCATAGGTTGAGGGTTCCTCTAAAATTGAGCTTCTGCCAAGTAGATTGAATGTTTTGTAACGAATGTGGAATCATATCCAAACATTTTTGGTTGTTTCTTCTCTCTTGTCGATCTTCTAGGTGCTTGCTTGGAGAATTCTCCACACTCCTACATCTTTGTTTATCCTCTTGTTACTGTTAGTGTCCAGGTGAAAGGCCAAATGGACACCCGACACTGCTTTGTATATCATCTTTAATAAAACATAAAGTGGCTTGGTGAGTCATAGACGGGAAGTTCGACTGCATTTGTTACCACCTAAGAAGTCTGTGTTCATGCTCCCTGTGTATTGTGTTTTTTTGCATATTTTGTAGTCTCTATGTGGAGTACCGTTTGTGGCCCTAGGAGCTCAGTTTTCTACTCCGAGATATCATTGTGGAGCTCTTAAGAAGGAGAGCACACCCGGGTGCATCGTCATATGAAATACTTCACTAGTATCTGAGCATTTCAAAGCAAAAGATTTGTTCCTTTTGTGCAAGCGGAGGGAGCACCTACCCACCCACCCAATGCTTTCTCGAAGGCTTACGACTAAGGCAGTGACCAAGAAATAGACCTTGGCATACCTTGTCATCCGAATGACCAATTCACCGTTGGTGCCATTGGCTATGTGCAAGGGAGGACCTCAACGATCAAGGAAGATAGAGGTTCTCGGTACTTCATGGGAGGTCACCCATCCCAATACTCTTCCCGCTGGAGCTCGCTTAATCGTGGCAATCCCTTGCCACTAAGATACACTCTTAAGGTGTTTGAAGAAGGGGAAAGACTAAGGTTAATATTACCTTGAACCCCCCAACCTCCCGATACGAGATGTATGATAGTTTCTCATAGGTGCTCGATAAGCTTGGTCGGATTCTATTGGGTAACTGGTTATATGCAGTGGAGTTAGTAATTCATTATGCACGTCAACATGTCAATACTTGCAATTTTATGATATTTCAACAGTATTCATATGCTCATTTTGCAGAGGATACTCTGGTAAAAGTATTCCAGTTTTTGCTTTTTACAACTATATAGTGGTCGATTTACTCCTTGATACACTTATTCATTGGTGTTTGGACTGTTCTAGCTCTAATATCATTATATTCAGTTCTCTACCAGCATCAGAGGTCTCAAGAATATCTAGTGGATCAGGGTCTAGTGCTAGTGTTTCGAGGAGGAGCTATAACTTGCAAAGGAAAGACTATTTGGAGATCTAAAAATTTGATGGCACAAATGTTTCTCCATGGAAGAATCAGATTAAAGATGTGCTGATTCAAAGGAGGCAATGGAAGCTAGTAAATGGGATTTCAAAGAAGCCTATTGACATGGATGAAGATGATTGGGATGAGTTTGATGAGATGGTGAGGTCTGCCATTCACTTTCACCTCGCAAATAATGTTTACTTTACAATATTAGACTGTGAAAGTGCAGAGGAGCTTTGGAAGAAGTTATGCAATACATAAGAAAAAGAGATGGCATCAAATAAAGTGTATCTGATGAGAAAACTATATGACCTTCGAATGATGGACACAGATAGTGTTGTTACTTATCTAAATGAGTTGGATGCTATATTCTCCCAATTAGAGGCTAAGAAAATGTCTATGGACAATGAAATGAAAGCAGCATTGTTTTTATGCACCTTGCCATCATCATGGGATAGGTTTTGGCACAGTTATTAGCAATAATGCATCTAGTGGTAAACTTGTCTATGATGACATATGTGGAGAACTCTTGAGTGAGGAGATTCATAGAAAAGCTATGGCTAGCACTCAGAGCTGAGATGCATATAATGTTCGTGATTCTTACCAAGGAAAGAATTCACAACATGGTAGGAGCAAGAACAAGGAAAAGAATGTTCAAACAAAATGAGAATAGAAGTAAATCAAGGAAGAGGGATATTGAATGCCATTATTTTCATAAGAAAGGATAGATGAAGAAACATTTTTATGCATTAAAGAATGCTAAAGGTAAAGGATAGGATGTTGATGGGCATGTTAAATAGCTACCTCCACCATGTACTTTGATTGTGAAGATTGAAGAAATTATTGCTATTTCTAATGATGTTGATCAGTTGACACTTGATAGTACTGTGCCAATTGAGGCTCTTATGGCTGATTCTCTTTCCCACATGTCGCTCCTAGATTCTGGTGCTTCTTTCCGTGTGACACCACACAAAAAATGGTTCTCTAACTATGTAGGGAAGTCTCTAGGTACCATGAGACTTGCTGACTCTTATTAGTATGACGTTTTGGGGATTGGAGATGTGGTTTTTTAGTTCATTGATCGTTCAAAATTTACTATGCATAATGTATGCCATGTACCTAAATTATCACGGAGTTTGATGTTAGTTGGTCAACTTGATGACCTTGGTTACAAGGTGGTCTTCTATGCTCACTTCTTTTGTATATCAAAGGGCAATATGGTTATTGAAAAAGGAAGCAAAGTTTGCTCACTTTATCCTTTATTTCTATCACAGAAAGAACACTTTTTAGGTGTTACTGAACAACCTATGTCTTGTATTTGGCATGGTTGTTTGGGCCATATATCTCAGAGTGGAAATGGAAAATATTTCTCGTTCTGGCTGCTTACTTGTGTTATCTTTCTCTAATTTTTCATTTTATGAGCATTGTCAATATGGAAAGCAAACCAGAGATGTGCATCAAACACACATTAACTCTTCAATTCAGCCTTTAGATCTCATTCATACAGATGTGAGTGATCCTATCCACACTAGGTCCTCACGTACTAGAAATGTTTGGGTATATCCTATCAATTCAAAGGATGAGGTATTCCCTACTTTCAAAAAAATGGCTTGCTTCAGTTGAGATTGAGAAAGGAACTAAGCTTAAGGCTTTATGTTCAGATGATGGGGGTGAGTATAACTTGCATGAATTCAGCCTTTTCTATCAATCTAGAGGAATTCATAGAGAGTTTAGAGCTCTTTATACCCTAGTACAGAATGGTGTAGCTGAAAGGAAGAATAGATATTGAAGATAGAGTAGTTTCTATGTTGCATCATGCAAAGCTCTCACAAGGCTTTTGGGTAGAAGTAGTATTGAATAAAGTTCATGTGATTAACCTTTCATCTAGCATTGCAAAAGCTCTAAAAGTGGCACAAGAGTTATGGAGAGGGAAGCAACCATATTATGACCATCTTCGAGTTTTTGGGTGTGAAGCATATGTTCATATACCCAAAAATCTTAGACAAAAGTTGAGCATCATTCAAAGAAATGCATTTTTCTTGGATATGGTCAAGAAAGACAAATTAGATGATTCTAAGATGCATAAACAGCCCATTAAAGAGGTTGAAGTGAGAAGAGTGGTGTTGAGGATACTAGTCCTTCATTTAGCATGCATGAAAATGCTACACATAGGGATGTTCATGCGAATCTGTGATCAGATCAGTCTGCACATATTCCTATTCAGCAACTATTGAGATGATCTACACGAGTCTCACATCCACCTGATAGATATGTTCCATGATTAGATTTTGTTATGCTAATAGATTTGGTGAGCCTTCTTGGTACAAAGAGGCTATGCAGACAGAGGATCATGTCAAGTGGGAGTGTGCCATCAAGAGTGAGTTGGATTCTATTCACAAGAATGGTAGTTGGGATTTAGTACCTTTGCCACAGTGTAGGAAAGTTTTACCATGTAAATGGGTATATAAGCTGAAATTCACATCAGATAGTGCTTGTCTAAAGTATAAAGCACAACATGTTGCAAAGGGTTTTAAGCAACAACATGGTGTTGATTTTGAGGAAATCGTCTCTCAAGTGGTCAAGATGACTACCTTGTGCATGTTGCTTGGATGTGTTGCAATGGAGGACTTAGAGCTAGTCCAAATGGATGTGAAAACTACTTTCTTGCATGGAGATCTTACACATGAGATCTATATGGAAACAACTAGAGGGTTATGTAGTTCCTAGCAAGTAGAGTCTAGTTTGTAAGCGTAGGAAGAGCTTGTATGGACTTAAAAAATCCCCTAGATAATGGTACCAAAAGTTTGATGCCTTTATGAAGTCTCAAGGATATTATCAAAGCAATGAGGATCATTGTCTCTACACAAAGAGATGTTGAGATGGTAACTTGATATGCTTGATACTTTATGTCGATGATATGTTGATTGCTCGGAAAACCTCTTATGACTTGTCAATTCTCAAAAAGAAGCTTAGTGAGACATTCGATATGAAGGATTTGGGGGATGCCAAATATATTCTTGGCATGTGCATTACTGGAGATAGGAGTAAAAGATGCGTATACTTGTCTCGAAGTGAGTAGATATCCAAAGTACTTCACAAGTTCAATATGCAAGGTGGAAAGGTATTGAGTACACCTTTACCCACATATGTGAAATTGAGCAAGGATGACTGCCCCAAATCATATGAGAAAAAGGAATTCATGACCAAAACTCCCTATGAGTCTGCTATTGGTAGTCTCATTTATGCTATGATAGCTATGAGACCAAAAATTGCATTGGTAGTGGGAGTTGTGAGCAGATATATGTCTGATCCTGGCAAGAAACATTGGGAAGTGGTCAAGATGATTTTGAGATATCTAAGTGGCACTAATGATAAGTGTCTATGCTTAGGTAGATGGAAAGCATTCATTATTGGTTACACAAATTCTGACTATGTTGGTTGTGTAGAGAATCGTAAATCTACATCAGGGTACACTTTTTATTTTGCTCAAGGTGCTATCTCTTGGAGGTCTCGTCTTCAAGAATGTACAACTATTTACACCTGCAGAGAATCAGAGTATGTTGCAGCAAGTGAGGCATCTAAGGAAGCTTTGTGGCTTTCTCGTCTTACTTGTGATATGGGTTTACCTCAGCATGTACCTTGTTTGGTCAATGATAGTGAGAGTGCCATTGCTTTGGCTAAGAATCTGGTCTATCATGCAAAGGCCAAGGACATTAAGGAGGTATCATTTCATTAGAGATTTCTTAGACACTAAGCGCATTATCCTTAAGAAGGTTTACACTCGAGATAATGCTATAGATGCTTTAGATTATTACCATTAGTGTCCATGTGAAAGACCAAATGGCCACGGGACACTTCTTTGTATATGTTCTTTAATAAAACATATAGTGGCCTAGTCAGTCACAGACTAGAAGTTCAACTCCCTTTGTAACACCTAAGAAATATGTGTTTGTGCTCCCTCTATACTCTGTTTTTCTTCGTATTCTGCAACCTCTATAGGGTACCATGTGCAGCCCTAATAGCTTAGTTTTCTACTTCGAGGATGTCTTCGTGGAGCTCTCAAGAAGTAGAGCACACCATAGTGCATTGCCAACAAAATACTTCATCTCTTGACTTCCATAGTTTGTAATCCTTTTCCCTTTCATCTTGGTCAACATTTGTATCACTTCTTGGATCCTAGACCTATGTATCATGCTTGCTTCCTATTTGATGAGAATTAAAATTAAGACCATATGGTAGAGTTACCTTTTGTTTGTCTTCATGATACCAAGACTTGTGTTCTTCAAACACAATATCCCTACTAGTAGTGAATTGCTTCGTTTAAGAATTATAAAACCTGTAACCCATCTGAGTTGAGTCATACCCAATAAACACTATCATTAATGCCCTTTCATCTAGCTTACCTATTATTTTTGATGGCACATAAACATAAGCTAAAGAACCAAACACCTTGCAATGTCCACGGCTAGGTTTTCTTCCATACCATGCTTCATAAGGAGTCATATCTTGAAGTGATTTGGATGGTAGTGTATTGACAAGGTATATAGTAGTTGAAATAGCCTCTACCCATAGATAATGTGAAACCTCTTCATTTCAAGCATTGTTCTATATTATCCAACCAATGTCTTTTTTCTCCTCTCTAGAATTCCATTCAGTCGAGGAGAGTACCTAGTAGTCACTTCCCTTTTGATACCTTTATCTTGTAAGAACTCATCAAACTCTTTGGAAAAGTATTCTCCCTCTCCATTAGATCTGAGCTTCTTGAGTGATCTATTTGTATGGTTCTCCACATGTTCTAGATATGTTTTGAAGCAATCAGACACTTCATTCTTACTCTTGATAAAGTACAGAATAATCCTTCTTCTATGGTCATCAATAAATGAGATATAATACCTTGATCTTGCCAATGAAGGTTCTTGACTTGGTCCCCATACATCTGTATGTACTAAGTTCAATAAGTTTTGTGGATGTAACCTTTGTGGTTGAATGGTTGTCTTTGTGCCTTCCCAATCCGACATGCATCACATCTATTGATCATGTGTTTCTTTGATATGTTTGGCAGTCCTAGAACACTTTGATCCCTGCATATATCTTTCTAGGTTATTTCATTCACATGAGCTAACCTCTTATGCCACACTTCAAGCTCACTTAAGGTTTGAGACCCAAAGTTGAATAGAGCTATAATTTTGGTTTCTCCTAGTTCAAAGGTAAAGAGCCTACCATGCTGCTCACCTTTGGCTATCTTCTTGAAGCCTTGACATGGATCCTCCACAAAAGCTCCATGTTGGGTGAACCTAACTTGCAAGCATTTTTCAACTATTTGGCCTACACTTATTAGGTTTTTAGTAATAAAGGGAACAAAGAGTACCTTGCTCAGAATATTTGACCTACCATTGGAAGCTTTGACATTACCAATCTTCTCCACACTATGCTTTGTGTCATCCCCTGTTTGAACTTCATGTATATGCTTTGGAATTTCCAAATCAAAAAAGAGAGATATGTGTCCTACAAAATGATTTGAACACCCTGAATCTATGTAGAATAAATGATCATCCTATTTACCTTCCTTGTGGCTTAGATTCATCAAGAGCAATGAGTCTTCTTGTTGTTGATCTTCAGAATAGTTGTTGTAGTTCCTTCTATTATGGCCTCTATTGTTATTGTTGAAGTTGGGTCCATGTCTTCTTGTTTTGTTGCCATATCCACCTCCTCCACTTACTTTGTGGGTATTTTCATTGAACCAACAATTTTGAGTGGCGTGGTTGGTCTTATCACAAATGGCATAAGGTAGAAAATTTTGGCCTTTGTTCTTGTCATGCTTTGGTCCTTTCTTCTTCCCTTTCCACTTACTCTTGCCTAAAAAGTTGGCTTGGGAAGTCTCCTCTTCATCTTCTTCCTTCTTCTTGCCTTTCAAATTCTTGTCCTTCTTATCTGCATATAGAGCACTAGTTGAATTAGCATGATAGGAGTTACCTTTCTTTATGCTATTGTTGGCCTCTTGATTGAAGCATTGTCCAAGAAGATGTTGAAGTTTGGAAATTGCACATCCATGATGAGATCATAGGTTGTGGTGAAAGATTGCCATTGTTTGTCACCTAAAATCCCATTGAGAATCTGCCTCATGATGACTTCTTCTTCAATCAGCTCTCCAATAGATGCCAATTTATCAGCAACCTCCTTGAGCTTTGTAACAAACTCAGTGATGCTTTGTTTTGGAGTCTTCTTCTTTTGGTTGAACTCATTCCAAAGATAGTTCTTACTTGCCTTGGTACTAGCATAAAAGAGAGTCTCTAGGGCATCCGAAGTCTCTTGAGATGTATTGCATCCTCTAATATTTGATAATAGGAAATAATAGATAGAGTTGAGTATGTATGACCTTGCTTGAGCATCCCTTGCACACCAGAGTGTGAGCCTATCTGTTTCCTCCTAAGTAGGTCCTCCCTTGGATCTTGGAATAGGCATTTCTTAATCACCTGATACTATCCCATGTAGATTTGTTTCTTGCAAATAAACCTCCATTTTGATTTGCCAAGCAGCATAATTGTGTCTATCAAGACTTCCAATCACTGATGGAAAGCCATCTCCCATCTTGAAGTTTCTATCATACCACTGAAAGAAGTTGGAGAAGCTTGGAGAGGATTAGAAAGATGAGTTACCAAGTGGTGAACTTGGTCAAGTAAACGAGCATAAGACGAGGTGTAGCTCTTTGGATATGTAAAGTAGACCTTGTAGGCATGTGTTTAGTGTAGTAAAAACCCAGGTACTTTGGAACATGAACAAGAACAAGTTGATGCAAAACAGATAACTTGCACCATGAGTAGCTCACAAGAACTTTCTAAAAATGGATAGAAGAACTTGCACCATGACTAGCTCACAAGAACTTTCAAAAAGGGGGAGATTCTTATTTTTTCGAGGCCCTTGTCATGGATTTGGCGTCCCCCTCACCTGTGAGAAGTAACGTGGCCTCACCCCTAGGGGTGACCGGTAACCTGTCCCCTTTGTTGGAGGGGGGGTCTTGTGTTGCCCTTGGGGCCTCCGAGGCTGTTGAACCCCCCTGTGGTCTCCCTCAGTAGATCCGCAATTCTGTCAACATAGGAGGAGCTTAAGAGTGTTTGTCTTGTTGATCAAATGTTTGGCCCTAGGCCCCCACTCGAAACTGTGCGATAGTGGCTTCGCAACGAGTGGTTCCCCCGTGGGATAATTGTTTGTAAGTGTCAGTTCTTACCGGCTAGTCACATGTTGCTAGTCTTTGAAAACGAAGATATGGCATTTCGATCCCTAAGTGTCGGAACCTGGCAGCTCGGGCAGGAGACCCTGTGCCTATTCAGATGGTCCCCTGGCTTTACTCCCAACAAATCAAAATCTCTCCGGTACCCTCTCTAGGTTGAGCTCCCTAACCTGCCGTACTTCTTGTATAACTTCATGTGGGACATTGTTTCTCCTATCGGAAAGCCGTTGGCTTCACGCGAGGACATTGGTGGTCTCATTTATGAAGGTGCAAGACACTCGTTCAATGCTCCGTGGCACCCTCAAATCTGTGTCCAGGCTGACCTCAGCATGCTGCATCCTTCAAAGATCAAAGTGGACTTGGGCGAAGGGGATGTAAGGGAGCAAGATATCAATCACAAAAACCTTCCCAATGCGTGCTTTCATTGTTACCAACAAGGTCACAGGATTAAAGATTGTCCATTGAGACAAAAAAGCAAGCAAAATCAAGAAACCCCTAGAAACGCTCAAGACAACAAAGGGACATTGAATCTACTGACAAAGGAAGAGGAAGTCAAGGGCCCCCTTAATCTAGAAGCTGATGAAGACAGGTTCATCGAAGTCAGAAGAAGAAGGAAAAGAAGCCCTAGGGCGACTTCTGAGCGAAACAACTTGCAAGTTACCCCCTCCAACAACTTGTTTTGCAATATGGAAAAGGAGATCAATGAGTTTGACTACCCAGGTAGGAACCAACTTGAGGTGGACACCAATGACAAAGCCCTAGGGATCCTTGACAATAAAGAAACCTTCCAGGAGGGTTACACCACAAGCAAAGAAGATGGCTTTACTACTAGTAATGAAGATAACATGGATAGTAAAAGTTCCATCATCGGATCGACTATTCCGAAAACAGTTCCCAGTTCTTCCCAACAAGAGGCATCCCCCAAAGGAAAACAACCTATGGAGCTACCCTGGAAAATCCCCCACAAGAACTTATTGGTAAGTCGGGATCCCATCCCAACGAAAAAGAAAGATGAATCCAAGAAAAGAAAGGACAAAGCTCCCTCCCGCAAAGAGGGTTCACTACGACAATGATCATCATCTCGTTAAACGCTAGAGGGCTAACCGACCCCTCAAGAGCGACCATCATTGGTCAATGGCTTCGCAACATTAGCCTAAACCCATAATTTATATGTATTCAAGAGACTAAAATTGATGGAACAGACCTCTAGAAACGGCTCAGACAAGTCTCTTCGACCCATGCTTGGATTTCAACGATGCACCAGCCAGGGTCCGGTGGGACGGTAATCGGTATTAATCAATTCTGGTTTGAAAAGCTTGAGAACTCCATTGAAGATGAGCACCATCGGTGGATGGCTGTTTCTTTTGGTGCTCCGTTTTGTTTTACGTTAGTTTCTATGTATGCCCCTAATGGGGAGTTAGAGAGACTGAACACTTGGGCCTCCTTAGACTCGCTCCCCCACAACGTGCTTATTGGTGGTGACTTCAACATGGTGGAGGACCCTATGGACAGCTGGAAGGGAAGGGCAGGGTCATTGATAGTCGGGAGAAAGAAACATGGGACAAAACCAAATTGCACTTGGATTTGGTCGAATTCAAAGATTCGAATGACTTTTCTTGGTCAAATCTCCAAGCAGGCGACATCCTGAGGAAAGCTAGACTCGATAGATGCTACATTTCTTAGAGTTTTATTCATCAATGGGGCCACGCTTCCCTCTCCCAATGCACTAACCTTACCATCTCTGATCACTACCCGATCATTATCCCTTTCAAACCTTTCACCAAGATCCGTAAGGCTCCTTGGTTCCACGCCAGCGCTACTTCCTTCTCTCTCCCCTCTATCCATAAAGAAATTGCTGATGTGTGGAAGGAGGTGTTCGCCTCTGGCTCGTCCCCAGCCAAGTGTTGGAGACGTGCGGTCGATAAGTCATGATAGATCATGATTAGATCTAGGAAGATGCTCGAGACTGTGCGGTGGGCTTGTAGAGAAGCTCTATATCATAGACTCTGGAGGCTTGAGGAGGAAGTGAACAAAGGAGAATCTCAATCCCAAAAGGTCTTCGAAAAATCAGAGCGCTACTGAGATACGAGGAAGAAATACAGAGGAAAAATTTGCAAATTTTCTTCAAGGAGTGGTGGGCTAGCAAAGCCGACAAACCCACCAAAGAGATGTGTCATATCCTTAAAAGGAAACATAACAAAGAATCGATCCCCCTATTGCTAGACTCAAATGTCAATGTATGCAACACGGAAGAAGATAATTTTGGGATCATTGAAGGGCACTTCACAAGACTCCTGCGGACCTCGAACCCCCTCTCCCACCATAGGAGAGACTCCATGGCAGCCATATCTAGGGTTTTCCCCCATTGGATACCACTCAACCTTTGTTCCCTGCTTCATGCCCCTATCTCACAAGCAGAAATCATTGAGGTCATTGATGCCCTCCTTGTTGGTAAAAGCCCGGACGGGATCACTAATGAGTTCTTTAAATCCTTCAAGTTGGTGGTTGCCACCCCTCTTCGTCTCGTTTGGCAAGAGGCGCTCAAGTTTGGCGCGCTTCCGACTTGTCTCAACAATGGCATTATCAAGTTAATACACAAAAAAGGGGAAAAGAAGAGAATAGAGAATTGGCGTCCTATTACGATGCTCCAAACGGGTTATAAGATCATTGCCAAAGTCATTGCCAACAGAATCTCTAGCCATTTGAGAGCGTGGTTAAGTGAGGACCAAAAAGGTTTCATCAAAGGCAGGTCAACTTTGGAAACCATTATAGATATCTGGGAAGGTCTTGACTTTGCAAATGAGTGAAAACAAGATGTCGTCTTCCTCAAGGTCGACTTTGATAAAGCCTACGATAGGCTGGAATGGGACTATATTTTGCAGTCCCTTAAAGATCTTGGATGTAGTCAGACATTCACCAAGATGATTGCGACCCTTCTCGGAAACGCATCGACCCAAATTAACGTTAATGAAACTTTCGAAGGAGATCAAATTTAGAAGATCTATCAGACAAGGGTGCCCATTGGCTCCCCTTCTCTCTACCATTGCCACGGAAGGGCTTAGCAGGCTGGTGGAGCATCAGGTGGAAGCTGGTAATATCAAAGGCCTCCCTTTGCCTCATGACCACGGCCAGATCACCATGAGAATTTTTGCAGATGATATGAACGCATTTTTCCACAATGATAGTACCAGCTTGGAGACATTCTCGAGGTGTCTGGATACTTTTTGCAAAGCCTCTAGATCCACAATCAACCACTCTAAGATCACCTTCAGAGCTATTGTTGGGTCATAGCCCGACATTCTCATTGATCATGGCTGTCAAATCATTCCGCAAGGCCAAATTTTTTGGCTTCTTGGGATTTCCTTGGGGTCTGGTGTCTCTATGGAATAGTGGTGGAACTGGGTGTTAGCCAGACTCGAAAACAAGCTAAAATATTGGAGAGGTATGCAAATCAATCTTGTTGGTCATGCTATGGTTATCAACACGTTCCTCTTATCATCAACCATTTACTTCCTTTCTTGTTGGAGACCAAAAGAGCAAGATCTATCCAAACTAGATAGTATATGTAGAAACTTCCTTTGGATGGGTGACCAAAATAGGAGAGGGGTGCCTAAAATCAAGTGGTCCATCTGCACCAGCCAAAGAGATAGTGCGGGCCTTGGAATTCTAGACATTGGTTGCGCGGCTAACAAACTTGCGGCAAAATGGATGATTAAGCCTTGGTGCAATGGGGAGGCCTCATGGGCCAAGTTGATCTTTAGAAACAAGAATGAGTTGGCTCTCATGGGTTTCCCAAATTGGAAGAATCTTGACATCTTGACCTTGCTGTTTTCCCCGATCTCCATCTTTTATTCGATCCATGGCATCCAGAGTGTGGAGTCTTGGAACATTCAAAATGCCAAGAAGCTTTGGAACAAAGGCTTCAAAAAATGGAAACATCTCTGGAAACAATACACCAACCGGTGGATCAACTTTGAGGATATTGACCCTAGCATCAACATTTCGTATGAAGAATGGAACACTTTACAAAGCAGATGTCTCGCCTGGGACCGCTATAAAGTATGCCTTCTCATCGTGCATGACACATCGAGCTCGATTGGTCTCAAATGGCACAATGGGAATAGCCTATCAAAAATCCCGAACATCAAAGAAACAATTGATTATCAGGTTAACCTCAACAAGAAGTGGTGCCTATCATGGTCGCGGCTTCGATGGGACATGAAGTTCATGGCTATCTAGCACCCCCTCATAGAAATCAAAAAGTCTATCCTCTTATGGCAAATTCTTCATCATGGAATCTCGACCAACCTTAAGGCTAGCAAATTTTGTGGGATACCTCCCTAGTGCAAACGCTGCTACCGGTCTATCGAAGACGTTTCACACATCTTCTTTACCTGTCCCAATTCCTACAGTCTCTGGTAGATGGTTGGAAAGAAAATTAGACTTCATAAACCTCTCAGTTGGAAGCAAGCCCTGCTGGGAGAAGTGATCGGCTGCTCCGCGACTCTCTGGAATGCCATTAGAGGGGAGGTCCTATGGAAAATGTGGTGGGAAAGATGTGCTTTTAACTTCGACGACTCCCCAAAGACTGGTCAATTGAGAAATCATTGTTCCTCCTTGGCAAAAGGATCGTTAACTGTAAGAAATCCCCCTCCCCCTTCAGGCATCATCAAGTGTTCCTTTTGATCAATAACAAGCTTAAACCCAAGTGGGCTCCACATGAGGGTGATGAGAGGGTGATTAACCTTCTTTGTAATGCCATCTAAACTCTGTGAAAGATTCCCCTGCTTTGTGGGATTTGGGGGGTCCCGTGGGCACTAGTCCCCTTCTCTTGTACTTTTCTTTATTTAATTCAAGTCCGAGAGAGTAGGCTAATGCCAAACTTCCTTTATTTAAACAAAGATGGATAGAAGTTATGAATTCAAGCACAGAGAGCATCTTGCACAATAAGAATTAGAAACATTCCTCTTAAGGGCATGGCATACATAGGTTTGGCTTGTTATAATGCATAAAAGCCCCTAATTTATATGAACTACACAAGGAGCAATCACCTTAACACTAAATTGGTGACATCCCAAAAATTAAGGGATTTGCGCAGAATGACCCCGAGACTCTAAATGTTCAATATATCTGAATGTAATGAACCAAATTATGTGAAGCTTTGTAAGCATAAACTAGACAGTAATAGCTTTCTAGTAAGACATTAATCACTAGATTTGGAGCTCTATGGAGAGAGCAGAACTTTGTGCACATTGACAGAGTCTTAGGAAGAAGGAGCAGTAAATTGAGGTGGTCAAGGAATGAACAAGAAGTATATGTATTGCTCCAAATCATCTTCCTAATTAGTGTACAAATGTTGTAGAGTTTTTATACAGACTTGAGTACATGGATGCACCTTTTCTTCATCAATTTGAATTTGAATTTAGGCAGATTTGTTAGTTTAGATTAATTGGGATGGTTTCCTACAATCTAGGAAAAGGGTAATTTGAAATCACATCTACATTTTGATTGATTGATTGAGAATCAATCCCAACAACTTCTAACTCATGGCTTCTAGACTTTTATTTTTCCCTTTTACAAAGTTAAATGCTTTGCAACTTACATAAGACGGTGTTCCTATGATCGAACCCTCAATACAACAAATGAATGCAAATAAAATGCTACAAGGAGTATATATGGCATCCTTCCAACGATGAGTTTGATGAAGATCATTTCCACCTCAAGCGTCATGAAAGCTTGTTGTTCCAACAAAGCATTGGTAGGATATTAAGTGCATCTTTTTCTACTTGAGTGGTACCGGGCTACTTAGACTATTTTATCCCAAAGCAGGATCACTACTACCAGATTTACCAACTTTTTCTCACTTTGAGTGGGCTGGTTTCTATGACACTCCTATATCCACTATTGGCTTTTGCTTCATGCTTGGTAGCTCATGTATATCGTGGTTGAGCAAGAAGCTGCCTACTGTGGCAACTTCCAACTGTGAGGCTGAGTATAGGGCATCTTTCACATCAACTATTGAGTGTGTGTGACTTAGACTGAATATGACTCATTTGGGTGTTGGTTAGTCTTGTATCACCACCATCTTCACTCACACTCAAAGTGCATTGGTAGTTGCAAGCACCTCAATGTGATCTCTAGCTCCTATCTTGTACATGCCTCTTTTAGCATATAAGATTAAAGTTACCATCAACAATTTGAAAGCTTGCAAATCTCTTGATCTTGATGGCATTCCTAACAAGTTTTTCCTTAATTTGAAAGATTTCTTGGCCCCATGCCTTCTCTTGATCTAGAAAGAGGCATCTAGTAAAGTTTTTCTCCCCATCTGGTGAAGCTCAGTGACGAGTAGCACCTCCTTTAATGTCAATCCGGGAAGACGTGAGGATGGTATGAAGACCTTGAGCAAGTGACGGCACAAGTGCGTGAGTGAGAAACACACTAACATGCACACACACACACACACATGCGCACACACAGCAAGACAAAGAGTGAGAAGCAATGGAGTTCTCAGATTACTTTCCAAAAGCTCATACAAGTTCAATTCAAGTACAAAACTACTTTCAAAAACGAGCTCTCTAGCTCTATTTATACTTTTTGACTAGGTTTTGGCCTTGTCCAGACCTAGTGTCCAGCCTAGTTAAAAATTAGGTTCTCTACCCTATTTGAAGGTTCAAACGGAGTCTAAAAAATGTGAAAACTGATAGGTAGGCTTGCTTTCTCTTCGTTCTGACTCCCTTCGTAGGCTTCCTTGTCTTGCAACTCCTTCGGTTCCTTGACTACTGCCAACACCCCCCCCCTCTCTCGCGTCTGTCATCTCTGACAGACCCTTGTCTAGCAGTGCGTTGGACATAATATTGGATAACATCGGCAGCGAGGTGGTGTTCGTCTAATCGTAGCCCCCGTGCTAGATCTGTTAACAATGCATCCCAATTCACTGGTCCTAGTACGTCCGGATGTGGCATCCGCAGTTGTTCTGAATGGATGGTTCTCTCCACAGCAAATAAGTGGAGGAGATGTGAGGGCCTGTGTACAAATATTTCTGAGTGATATTCCCAGAATCCTGTTACAAACATCTCCTCGAATGTCTGTTTAAAGCAAGCTGGGAGGTACTTTATTCTGGCGTGCCAAGCATATATTACCTCTATTGATGGGGTGGTACTCATGTCATATACCAAATCTTGGTTGCCTGTAAGAAAGCCAACACATGAGAAGTGGGGGTCTTTAATATTCTTGAATGTCCTGAATGTGATTAGCAATTAGTTCAAAGATTTTCATGCACATTTGGGCCATCACATCGGGGGTATTCCGTAGTCGAATGCTCCAGTGACGGATGGTAGAAATCATGTAATTCACAGTGGGAGGTCCTTCAGGAGGTGCTAGATAAAGATAGTTTAACCACTTTATGCAACCTTTGATGTTCTTGACAGCAATTGTAAACTCTGGCCAGGTGCGCCTGCGAAAGACTAGAACATAACAAGGATTGTATTTAATAAAAAGTGGCATGTTAGTCCAAGTACGAACCATCTCTGGGTAGGTCTCAAGAAGGCGGATCCTCCAGGTGGGTTGATGAATAGATCCTTTTTTAGCACTTTCTGGGATATCATCGGGCCCAAATTGTGTGGCGAAAGTTGGAGGTTTGCCACATCTGCGTTGAATCTCTACGTTGCAATCTGCAAGGAGTACACAATATGGCACATATTGATCGTCGTTGGTGCCGATCCATCTATGATGAGACATGCTGCGGAAATATTCTGACTTTATGATGGTGTCTTCTAACTTTGCGATTGATTGATTTGAATTGCCACGCGATCTTCATGGGTTGTTGTTGTTTTCTCTAGTGTCTAGAGCCATTCAGGTACTTCAACTTCTCAAGGTGTCCATTCCTTCTGAGGTCTGGGTGCCACCTGGCATCGGCATAGGAACATATGGTTCCTCATACGTTTCGTCCACCTCAATGGGTACCAAGTCCTCAGGCTCTGGTTTCTATAACTGGAGAGGGTTGCCTTTCATATTCCAGTAACTTCTTTTGCAGCTCCGCCACCTGCTCTGTCAATGCCTTCACTTCCTCTGAAGTCGAGTTCGTTTCTATGACTTTGGCTTGAGCCTCTTGTTCCCTGAGCTGGATACGTAGTTCATCCCGTTCCCTTTCCAAATCATCATTTGCTTCTAATAAATCAACATAGCTTTCCAAGATGGTTTTCATGGTCTCTGAGGGAACTGCTTTGAATTGTTCTGGGTCGATTTCATGGGAGAGCCTTCCATGGCAGCTTCCAGGTTTTCTTCATTTTGTTTCTGCAAACATTTGTTTTCTTCAAGAGCTGTAGCCATATGTTTTCGGAGTAGAGTTAGATTTCGTCGGACTCTCAGGTTGTCTGTTTGGTAAACCTCTAGTAAGGCTTCGAGTTGTTTGACACCTAACCCTTGTGATGGTTGGGGTGCCTCCAGGAGGGTTTGATGAGCTTGCTCGAGAGTGGTGTAGCGTTGATTGAGTTCTGCATTTTCTTCTTCTATACTGGTAAGGCCGTCTTTGTAGTTGTTGATGATTCGTTGTCAGCTGATGATGACGGTCTTCTAGAGCCTGGTACTCACTCTGAAGTTGATACACACATTGATGTAAAACTATGAATATACTATTTACATTAACGATGCAGAGAAAGATCAAGATGCAGGGGGGATGGGGAAGGGGAAGGAGTTGTGAATGTTGTGGAATCAAGTGGGGAGGTAGGTGGAGGGGGTATGGGAGATTGAGGTTGTGTGGGGGGTGGAAAATGGTGCGGTAGCTGGTGATGTCTCCATTGTGTCGAATGTGTGTGTGACTGTAAAGATGGGAACAGTGGGTGGGGTGGATGTGATATTTGTGAAGAGTGGTGTGTAGGTGGGCATGGTAACTCCCTCGACTTTGGATTCCAGGAGAGAGAGGACTTCCCATGACGACTGCGGTAATGGCAGAAATGGGTGTGGTGGTGCTAGGTGGTGAGGTGACATGTGTAGTGAGAGGTGAGGTGGGTGGTGAGAGTGGTTTTCTCCTGATGTTCTTCTGTTTGTGTGTTGCCTCTTGGTTCTGATACGTTGATGTGTATTTGTTTTGCCAGATCGCATGGGACGGGTAGGCACACGTTTCTCAAATCGATTAATATAAGTCATGGCTGCATGAACAACCTCATCTAAGCCCACTGCATCAGCGTGCAGGTTCATTGATTCGATGAACATGTCATCCACACCTTCCTCGGCTAACATTTGACTCATGATCATCTTTCCTATTTCGAACGACAGCTTGTGTTGCTCCTGGACTCGCTTCATAGTTTTCGTATAATCTTTTTATTTGGGCCGAGTATGCCGGGGCACTTGCTAGTTCTGAAAGTTCTTCATATTCTTGATCATACTCCTCGTGTGCCTATTGTTCTTCTGTCTCTTCTTCATCGTCTTCTACTTCTACTACTCCCGGTTGGGTCGAGGCTGAAGTTGTAGTCGTGGGTTGTTGTTCTTGGGTCTGCTCCGCTTCTTTCTCCAGGTTAGATTCATTGATCAAACGAGCGATTTCTTTATCTGTTAGATCAGCAAGGGTGTAACCTTGAGGGAATTCCAAGTCTGCTGGAATAGGAGGAAACACCAGGTTGGGTCCTGCACTTGGTCTGGGTAGACGAATGGTGAATGGTCGGACACGCCCCGTTTGGGGAGGAGTCACCTCGGGTGTGGTAGTGGCTCCTCTTGGTTGAGCGCAGGGTAATTGAACTCCCCCTCTCATCTTCTTCAATGGAGGACCCGCTGTTGATAGTAGTCTTTGGAACTCTTGAGCCCTGGACCATACTAGTGCTCTTTGGATGGGCACGTCGTACGCTAAGCACCTGTAAATTATTCTTGTGAGAGCACAGCATCCATGAAGTACATTTTTCTGTTTCTTATTCCACCGTTGATGGGCTAGGTGTATTTGATCGAATGACCTAGTTTGGTATGTTGATGGTGAGATTCTCTGTCTCCGCCAAGTACAAACTGAACCATATCTTCTTGGGTGGCATACTGAATCGTTCTTGTGCAGGAAAAGCAAATGTTGCATAATAGTTCGTAAGTGTAGAGCAATGGTAGGTGTCATTGCTACCATGTCCTTCAGTTTGTTGAGATCCTTATGCTTCATCCTGCCTGGAACCATTAGTTCTTTCTCAGTGGGAATATGCATTCCTTGCATGTTCAATGTTGCTCGTACCAAGTTGAGGGTCAGTTTGAATCTCTTGAGTTTGTGCTTGGCAATAGTGAGGGTAGCACAAAAGTACTATCGCCTCCCTTGGCCCTGCTAGGAGTGATGATACTGATAAAATAGGAGCAGCGAAGGAAATCTGGCTTAGGCAAATGTGCTCTGAAGTAGCTATCCATCCAACTTTGGTCCAACCGATCGCAATTACTCGGCATTCTGATAGTTTTCAAAATTGCGAGTGAAAAAATGGTAACGTCCCCATTTGCCATTGAATTCAATTCTGCCTCCCAGAAATAGGTGCCATCACCCAATGGCCCTTGCGACATCACTAAACCAATGAGCATGTTTCCCCACTTGAGAAGTGTGTCCCTAAGGAGGATCCTGAATCGGGAGAACATGCAGAGCTTGAAGTTCTTGAGGTCTTTCGGTGAGTGGTGGTTCCAGGAGAAGGGTTTCAATGTCCACAATCTGTGCGCTAGACCCTGCCTGGCAACTAGTGCCTCCTGCTTCAGCCATTGTGTTATCGCTTTTCTTGTTGGTTTTGTGAGAATATAGATCATGCGTTAATATTGTAATGGACATGATAGAACACTTTTTGTCCCCGTTACAACATTATCATGAGGTGAGTAATGGGTTAGTGGGTCAGTGAGTGCTCGATGACTGTGTGTGTAGTTAATGAATGGATAGTCCTAGGAGCTCGATGGAAAGATGCAGTGTATGAGTGATGTAGTTAGCAAGTGGAGATGAATTTACAAATGGGGGGTCGGGGGGTTTATTACAAGTCTTAGGTTGCCAAACACAATGGATGGCTTTTGGTTTTGGTTTTGTGGAGACTCTGGAGGGTTTTATGAGTAATTTTTCTTGGGGATGATGCGTTTTTGGGACCCATTTACAAGTGAGTCTGTGCGTGCTTCTGGGCGCCTGTGTGTTCGTGCGTATTGAACAAGAGTGGGTACCGGCTCCTTGAGTGAGTGAACCCTGTCGTGTATGATGGATTCGTGCGGGACTAGTTGAGCCTGCAAGCAAGCCTTAGGCACCCAAATTTGTCTTGATTGTGGGCTAAGCCTTCATCGACTTCTTCCGTACCCAGATAGTTTTCACTTTCTCGAAAGAAGTTTCGGAAGTCTACTTATTAGTATCATGTTGTTGATTACTAATAGGAAGTTGAGATGATTGTTGTCGCTTGACTGTAATAGGCCGCTCTCCTTTTCGCACCCCACAATTGTTTCAATGGCTGAGTCGATCTGCTTCGCACGTTCTTTGGTCTCCCGCATAGGTAGTCTTCAGTAACTGATCTGCCTTTGGTTGCTGCCTCCCTCTGGCCTTTGGAAAAGAAGGGAGTTCCGTCGAGGCCTTGAATTCTTTATTGAGATCTCCATTCCTCTGCATCACATAGCTTTGGACAAGAACAGCATGGTCAACTTCATGTGTACCCCTGGAAGGACCAGGAGTCTGTGCCATTTTCTAGTTCCTTGAGGTGCGCCATTATCTAACTCCACTGTAATTCGACTCTGATTAACCCATACCTGAAGAAGTCCCACTTCTTAGGTTTAAGTTGACTGCATGGTCATAGATCGGAGTCTTGACCCAAGACCAGTGACTCAGTGAGATCCTCATCTGACACACTAGTACCTTAACTGTCATTGGAACATCGTGAATGGAGAGAGGAAGTTCCACCTCGCCCATGCAAGGGGTTTCCACACCTCCCAAACCCTATGAGATATGCTTACTATAGGATGACTGTTAATTTCAATTCTCGACAGTAAGAAAGCCTCACCGCACTAGTGGCTGCACCTGAGTCAATAATGCTCGCACTGTTTTTGCACTAACTCCTTGTCCTATCTCTAAAGTCACAAAAGGACGTCGATTCTATTATCCTTGGGAACTATTTCCTGAGACTTTGCACACATTGCCACATGATATCCTGGATCCTCATAGGCACCGGTCCTAGGTTGATCCCTACCTTTGTCGTCTCAACTTCATCCTTCTGATGCGTTCTAAGCTTTCTGCTTGAGCTTCTTCTCGAACTCGTTGTTCTTCTTCTTTGCGTTTCTTAGCAATGTTGAGTCGACTGAGCATTTCTTCTGTGAGAGGTTCCTGATACAGCTTGACTCTGCACCCGCTGATGTAGCTAGGGAGAATATCGCCTTCTAAAGTGGCTAGTTGTACTGCTCCACTAGTCAAAATCCTGTTTATGATCATAGGTCCATAGCCACGTTCTCTAATTTCCTCGCATGTTGTTTCAGAGTATATACCAACACTAAGTCTCCGACTTTTAATCCTTTATCCTTAACATGGGCATCAAAGTACGCCTTCTGTCGTTTCTTAGCTGCATATATTCCTGCTGCAGCTCTTAGTCTGGTCTCACCTAATCGCTCAAGGTCAAAAATTCTCGAAGAGAGTTCATGACCCGTCCACTCATGCTCCTGTGCTACTTTCAATGTAGGTATTAAGAAGTCCAATGGTAGCACTGCATTTTGCCAAATACCATCTGAAAGGGTGTGGCTTGGAGTATCGTTTTGTAGGCGACTCGGTATGCCCAAACAGCATGGTGTAGTTGTTTGTCCCAATCAGAGCGTTTATTATTTACCAATTTGGTAAGCACATTGCATAGAATCTTGTTGGTGCTTTCGGCCTGGCCATTAGCTTGTGGGTGATAAGGGGCAAACTTCTTATGTACTACCAAGAACTCTTAGAGCAGATTTTCAATAACTTCATTCAAGAAGTGAGTGCCTCTATCACTTACTAGCTCTATAGGCAGCCCGTATCTTGTGAACACATTCTCAAATAGGAACTTAGCGGTTGTCTGGGCATCATTCTTCGTCGTAGCTTTCACTTCTACCCACTTGGTTAAATAGTCTGTGGCAACAATGATGTATTCAGCATGTGAACCCTTAGCTGGGGGATTAATAGGACCTACAAAGTCTATTCCCCACTTAGAGAATGCACGTCCACCCGTCATAGGTTTCAGTGGCATCTCATCCTTGCTATAGGGTACTGAGTTCTCTGACAAACATCACACGTTTCACATAGGTACGCACATCCATGTGAAGGGTCGGCCACCAGAAGCCCGCAAATAGTATTGCCTTGATCACCCGATCTGGTCCAAAGTGTCCTCCTGCTACACCTTGGTGAGCAGTTTCCAAGATCTTGAGATATTCGCTCTCATGGACACATAGTCTCAGGTAACCATCTTTACCACGCTTGTATAGATTATCACCAATGAGTGAGTAATCTAAGGCTTCTTGTTCTAGACTTCTTTGTCTCGTCAGGGTCATATCTCGGGGGAATGTTTTTGTCCTCAGGAAGGATACTAGGGGTTCACTCCAATCTGGCACTATGGACACTTGATAAAGAGTGGCATGTTCCACAGGTGGTTTAGTGCAACAGATTGGGCATTCTCTACACATCTTATGTACATCAGCTTCCATCGTAGGCCAATGCACTCCAAGTCTCCTTAGTGTCTGTAGGGTTCGCTGCTTTGAGTAATGTTGCTCCAATGCACCTACATGTGCCAATTGCAACCATTTAGCGTACTCGTCCTCTTCCACACAACAAGCTAGGATCCCTTGATCTGTTTGTTTGTACATGCTTTCTGCCATGATATGGTACTTCTGGGCTTTCACTACTTCTTTACCTTGAGTGTTTAGGACTGGGTGATTAGGCCCGTAGGTCAGTACTGGCACTAATGGCTTAGCCATTGAGGTACAACTTCCAATTAAACAAGTAAGCATCAGAAAGGTCATCTGATACTCCTTGTGGGGCTTCTCCCGATGTGAGCCTAGAGAGATGGTCTACTCTCAAATGAGTCCTGCCTTTCCTCACTACTACCTCAAAGTCATATTCCATTAGTAAGAGAAACCATCTTACTGATCTGCCTGTATTACACGGCTTGTTTACCAGGTACAGTAGAGCTTGGTGATCAGTAAAAAATTTGAACTTATTTGCAAGCAAATAGTGTCTAAACTTTTTAACCGCGTACACCATGCCTAATCCTTCTCGTTCGGTGGTTGTATAGTTCCGTTCAGCAGCATTCAATTGTCTACTGGCATAGGCAATAGGGAGATCCATATTACCTTCACCCGTAGGTTGTGCAAGTACACATCCAATTGCATAATTGGAGGCATCCACATGAACATGGAATGGATTGTTCCAATCTGGTGTGGTCAAGATTGGTGCTGAACATAATCTTCATTTAAGATCCTGGAAGGAATTCTCACATTCATCATTCCACTCAAAGTTAGTCAGAAGTCCGTACATGGGCTTTGCAATGACAACATACATGTGGATGAACCGGCGGTAGTAACCACAATGCCCCATGAAAGCCTGTACTTCCTTGACGTTCTTTGGCCTAGGTAGCTCTGCTATGGCTCTCACTTTCTCTTCATCAATGGATATGCCATTCTTTGACACTATGTGTCCTAGAATCTTGCCTTGCCTGACCATAAAAACGCACTTTTCTAGGTTCAGGTAGACTTGATATTCCCTACATTTATCAAAGATCTGTCTGAGTTCAAGTATATGGGTCTGTCTAATGTTGGAATGTGCACACAGATCATCAACATAGACTTCCAAATTCTTCCTCAAGAAGTCTTTAAATACATGGCACATCAGCCTCTGGAAGGTAGCGGGTGCATTGGTGAGCCCAAATGGCATCACACGGAAGGCAAATATACCCCACTCGGTGGCAAAAGCTGTCTTATGCTGATCTTCTGGAGCTATGGCTACTTGATTGTAGCCCAAAAATCCATCAAGGAAGCTGTACACTTCCTTGCCTATTACTCTTTCTAAAAGATGTTCTGTGCGGATAGTTATCTCGAATTGTGGCTGCATTGACCTTCTTCAAGTTAATGCATACACGCAGCTTTCCATTTTTCTTGGGCACCACTACGATGGGGGATACCCACTCAGTGTGCTCAATTTCATAGATGAATCCAGCTTCAACGAGTCTATCTATTTCCTCTTTGATCTTAGCAGCATAATTATCATTGTATGTGTATGGCTTTTGCTTGGAGGGTTTAGCATCTAAGGTCATGGGGATAGTGTGTGAGCATAGGTCTAGATCAACACCCTTCAAATCCTTGTAACTCCAAGCGAATACATCTCTGTACTCTCTTAGCAAGGCTATCAATTTGTGCTCTTTGTCTTGCGTCAGTTCATGGCCTATGTACGTGCATCTCTCTTCTCCTTCTTCCACGGCTACCACTATTTTCTTGGTGGTTTCGTTGTTATCATAGGCCTCTCCTGATTGTGCCTCTCGTTTAGGCATTCTTATCATGACTCTCATGTCATCTATCTCATACTTTTTAAAATTTTCCGGGACCTCAAACAAAGATTCTTCCTCTTCTGGTGTGACTTCTCTCTTTTTTCTTTCCTTTCCTACCTTCGGGGTCACATGTGTGGCTAGCCTTACATCATTTGTTATCTCTCTGTGTCTCTGGGGTTGAAATTCTACTTCATAGAAGTATTCTTCATCTGATGCAAAAGGTGGGTCCATAATGATTGACTCTAGATCGGAGTCACTTGCATCCTCAAATGCATCAGGGCTATGTTCACACTCTTCTAAAACTGCCTCTCCCATGATTGGCTCTATGGAGAAGACTGAAATGTCATAGCCATCTTCATCGCAGTGAGGTGTCCATTGCTCTTCATTGATGGCTACATCCATTGTTGCTAGGATTTCTGCCTAGCCGTGGGGTTCAAATTCTTCGTCCGGAAAGACTACAGGTGCGTAGGCTGGGTCTTGAATTGATCTATGTGTTTCTTTTGCACCTATCTCTCTGGCTTCTTCTCTCTTCTCTTCTTCTACTGCTACTTTGCACATCCATAACTGGGTGTCTTCATGCATCGATGAGGATCCTGATCCTATGGAGTGCACCGACTCTGTATCATCTTTAGCTCTATGGATGGGATTCCATTGGATAGGAGGGACATCTCTATGAGAGTAATCTTTGAGATTGACTTTGGTCATAACAGCTAAGTGTTGCAAATACAAGGAATTGGTTCCCCAATCCTGGACCACTTGCAACTGTCGCATAAATGGTCTTCCCAAAATCATCTCGTAGGCATGATTCTTACTAAAATCACAGATAGCAAACGTGTGTGCAAACTCTACACCACATGTAGTGAGAGTTATTCCTTCCAGCAAGCCTAAGGGTCTTTCTATATGGCCATCGACCATTTGCAATTTCATCCTCGTGGGCCTGAGTGTTGGCTTGCCCCACCGCTTCCATAGGGAAGTGGTAGCAATAGCAACTCCTGCACCTGAGTCTAGAATTGCCTTGGTTGTGTACCCCTGATGGGTAATGGGAAGATAGGTGTTTCCTTCTTCACCTTCACTCATATCTCCTATCTTGTCTAGAGGAATTTCTGGCACTGTCCTCTGAGAACCTACCTGGCAACGAGGTTTTGCTATCTATGGTACTTGTTTGGCTACATGTTTCCATAATTCTGGCCTAACTTTGAGTAGCTCTTCTAAAGTGAGGTTGCACTGCACTTTAGTGTTTTTCACTACCTCCGTATTCCTAGGTATGATTGAGTCTTCATTTCTTACCATGACAGTGGGTGCTCTCATACAAGTAGACTTGGCTTCCCATGGGCCTGTGAAGTGGGGTAATTCATGTAAAGAATTAGACTCAAAATCTAATCTCTCTTGAGACTGGGTGCTCTCCTGCTCTCCATAAATGGATGGAATATCTTGTGGGAATTGATCCTGCATGTCATCCACAAGTTCAATGGGAGGAGGGACTTCACTTTCTTTAGCCCATTTGTCTTCTTGAATCTCTTGTAAGAATTCTAGAGTGAACCTATTCATAGAAGAGGAGGTGTCTGGTCTAGTGGAACTAGGCACATAAGCTTCCTGTGGGGGATGGCTTATGTTTTTGCTTGCCCCCTCTCTTTCTTGATTTTTTTCTTCCTTGGCAGATCTTGCAATTATGCTTTCTAACTTCTCTAAGAGTCCATCCAAGTGCAATTGTGTCTTAGCTGAGCCTGAGTAGTTGAAAAGGCGATGGGCTTCAAACATGGTCTGAGCCAATGCTACCATTTTCGCACATAGCTTGGTTCTCTCTATCTCTAGGTCAGCTCTAGGGTAGCACTTGTCATGATCCGTCACGTTTGGCCCTTCTTGGATTCTGGCATGATGTGCCTTAAGCATCATGTCTATGTCTTCAGGAGTGGGATCAGCTAACACTGATCCTACTCTAGGGGGTGGTGGGATGGTCTGAGGTAGGTGGACAGATGGTGGGTTAGATGGTAATGGAAGTGAGGGTGGTGGTGGTATGTGAGAGTTTGTTTGAGAGGTGAGTTCAACAATTTTGGCTTTGGTTTCTCTTATGCTTTCTTCTAAGTCGCTCATCTTTTTAGACCATTGTCTCTTCATTCTTTCTCGACTATCCCTCCAGGCTCTCGACCGTTTCTTGGCTATGCTCTCAGTTTCACTAACCTCTGCACTCTTCTCTTGACATATTCCTGGGTTCTGTTGCAAAGCCTGGGCTCTAGTGACTACCTGTACTGGTGCAGTGGACGTCACACTTCTTGTAGAGTCTACTACTAACCCAATAACATTGATAGGGGTAATTTTTGGCATATTATTAGGACTCTTAGGGCAATCTCGTAAGAGATGCTCCTTTCCACAATCTTGGCAAAACCCTTGAATTGTCACTGACTGGGGTTGTGTAGGTGGAGGTAAGGGACAATCACGAATGAGATGATCTCCCTGACATCTGTAGCATGGTCCTCTAGGGAAGGGGGGTCTTACTTGCCTAGGTTGAGGCCTTGAGTTAGGGTTTGTGTACATTACATTTGTGTACTCTGGTTCCCAACTAGGTTCACTTGGTTCTTCACTATAGTAAGCCTGTGGACTGTCAATATGTGTAGAATCAAAGCTATGATCACTTGGGTCACTTTTGAGAGCAGTGGTGTTACTGGCACTATAGCTCTATTCAAATTTTCCTCAGCTGCTGCATACTTTACAGGAATCACATTAGTTGGGGTTGGAGGTTGTTGAGCTAACACACGCTGTGGCCTTTGTTGGTTCTGGTAGGGCTATTAATAGGGTTGCTGCAGTCTACCATATTGTTTTGGGGGGTACTGGTTCTGGTATCTTCCTGTTGTGGATAGGGCTGAGGGTAGGTTTGTCTAACTGCTTGCTTATTGTAAGGGCAATCTTGTGCTGTGTGATTTGTGTATCTCCATTCTATGGTGCAATATTGGCGGCTAGGATTCACTTGGGGTTGAGCCATGATGGGACATGCGTTCGCCATATGGTCACCACTGCAAGTAAAGCACCTCTTTACTGGGGCAAATCTAGGAATTTGTTTACTAGAGACACCTAGTTTTTGAGCTACTTTCTCCGCAAGTTCCTCAATAGATGTGGATTGTGAGGAAGAGAGGTTAGAGGCACTATCTGAATCTTTGTAGATTTTGGAAAGCTCTAACTCCTCCCCTAGGTTATCCTCAATTTCAATGCACATGCGTACACACTCTTCTATAGTCCTAGGGTCCTTCAAGTACACATAGGATCGCAACTTTGTACAATGATGGCTCAACTGTTGGGCCCAAGACCTAGCAGTATGATTGACACTAGCTTCTGAAGATCTAAAACTTTGTCTATCTCTCCCTAGGTGTCGACCTGATCTAAGGTTCATAAGCCCAATTGAATAATCCCAAATCTTTCCAAGTACACTTTGCATTGCTGAGTTCTTTTATATCAGTCACTTGTTCTTTTTTAATTGCTCTTAGGGTGTCACATCTTATCCAATTAATCTTCGTCGCAAGGAACACTTAAGTTTTTATCGTATTTGAGTGTAGTCGCTCAATTAATTTCTTTTCCCTTAGGTTGTTTCGCAATTGTAATCTTCTAGCACTTGCACTTGAGCAATTAGAGTTCTTGGACTTGGTTGTTCTTAATGTGCTCCTAATTAATCAAAACCTCTATCCGTACTTAGCCTATGCTAGGGACTGACAGAGGGTGTTGAGAATTTCCCACCTTAAGTTCTTCCCTTGGTTGCCCTTGTACGCCCAAGAAGCGTGTTCCCAAGCTCGCACTTACTCTGCTTCGAGTATCC
>MU261047.1:0-102500 GCA_020310875.1 Ceratopteris richardii
ATGTGGCTGAGTTTAGGCAAGTCTTGAGAGCTGAACAAGTTGAAGATCTGTTCACGCAGTACAATGCTTTGGTCTAATCCTTAGGAACACTGCCCTGACATGGTTTCAGCCACTAAACGAGAGGCAGTTCAGGAGCATAGACCAACTTCTAGAGGCATTCATTATCGAATTCTCTAAAAGTGCATAAGGCATAACACTTCCTCGCTGATTCACAGCTTCAAGCAAACCCCTCAAGAAATCGTGAGACTTGTTGGAAGAAGATTTAGGCAATACTTAGAGAGATGCCCCTGTCCCTGAGTTACCCACACGAGCTAAGCAAGTGGCTTATTCTTGGATGGATTGCTAAGTACAGAATTGAGATCATATGTGTACTTGAAGGACCCTAGGACCATAGAAGAGTGTGTACGCATGTGCATTGACATTGAGGATAACCTAGGGGAAGAACTAGAGCTCTCCAAATCTACAAAGACTCAGATGGTGCTTCTAGTCTCTCTTCCACTCAATCCACATCTATTGAGGAATTAGCAGAGAAGGTAGCTCAGAAACTAGGTGTCACAAGCAAACAAAATCCCAAGATTTACCCCTGTGAAAAGATGCTATACTTATGGGGGTGACCATATGGCAAATGTATGTCCCATTATGGCTCAACCCCAAGTAAATCCTAGTAGCCAGTTATGCACCATAGAGCGAAGATACACAAATCACTCAGCACAAGACTGCCCATACAATAAGCAAGCGGTTAGGCAAACCTACCCTCAGCCATACCCTCAACAAGGCAGATACCAGAGTCAATACCCACCACAACAGTATACTAGGCATCAGCAAAATTACCAACCACAATATCAGGCCCAACTGAGACCCCAACCAGTGCTAGCACAACAACCACCTGCTCCTACTAAGTGATTCCGATAAAGTATGCTGCTGCAGAGAAAACCTGAATAGAGCTATAGTCCCAGTAACACCATTAATTTCAGAAAGTGATCCCTAGTGACCATAGCTTTGATTCTACACATGTCGATAGTTCCCCATGCTTACTACATGCAGTCTCCTGAACATGGTGAGTCCTACTACAGTGAGGAACCGAGTGAACCTAATTGGGAGTCAGAGTATGCTAATGTCATGTACGCAAATCCCAACTCTAGACCTCAACCTAGGCAAGTAAGACCCCCATTTCCTAGAGGACCATGCTACAGATGTCAGGGAGATCATCTCGTTCGTGATTGTCCCCTGCCTCCACCTACACAATCTCAGTCTGTGACGATTCAGGGCTATTGCCAAGAGTGTGGAAAGGAGCATCTCTTACGAGACTTGCCCTAAGAAACCCTAATAATATGCCAAAGATCACTCCTATCAATGTCGTAGGGTTAGTTGTAGACTCCACAGGAAGTGTAACGTCCACTACACCAATACAAGTGGTCACTAGAGCCCAAGCCTTACAGCAGAACCCAGGCGTAGGCCAGGAAAAGAGCCCAGATGTTAGTGAAACGGAGAGTACAACCAAGAAGAGGACTAGAGCTTGGAGAGATAGTCGTGAAAGAATGAAAAGACAATGGGCAAAGAAAATGAGTGAACTTGAGGGAAAGCCTAAGAGAAACGAGAGCCAGGATAACCGAACTCACATCTCAAACTCCCTCTCACACTACCCCACCTCCACCATTCCCAACTCCATCCGACCCGCTAGCTTCCAACCCGCCTCACCTAATCCCACCACCCCCTAGAGTAGGATCAATCCTAGCAGGTCCCACTCCCGAGGACCTAAACATGATGCTTAAAGCATATCAGGCCAGAATCCAAGATGGGCCAAACGTAACTGATCATGGAAAGTGCTACCCTAGAGCAGAATTAGAGCTTGAACGAACTAAAATTTATGCTAAGATGGTGGAGTTGGCTCAAACCATGTTTGAAGACAGCCGCCTTTTTAACATATCTAGCTCAGCCAAGACGCAGCTGCACTTTGAAGGACTGTTAGAAAGAATAGAGAGGCTAATTGCACAATGAGAAAAGGAACCCGCCTCTCAACACAAGGAAAAGGCAAGTGAAAGGGCAGGTCTTCCTGCCCAGGAAGCCTATGTGCCTAACTCTACGGAGCCAGACACATCATCTTCCATGAATCGGTTCACACCAGAATTCCTACGAGAGATTCAAGAAGACAAATGGGCTGAAAAAAGTGAAGTCCCTCCTCCATTGAACTTGTGGATGATGCACACGACCAATTCCCACAAGACATCCCATCCATTTATGAGGAGCAGGAGAGTACCCAATCTCAAGAAAGATTAGACTTTGAGTCTAACTCTCTACAAGAATTACCCCACTTCACAGGACCATGGGAAGCTAAGTCTACTTGTATGAGAGCACCCACAGTCATGATAAGAAACGAAGATTTAATCATACCTAGGAACATAGAGGTAGTGAAAAACACTAAAGTACAGTGCAACCTCACCTTAGAAGAACTACTCAAAGTAAGGCTAGAGCTATGGAAACATGTAGCCAAACAAGTACCAGAGATAGCAAAACCTCGTTCCTAGGTAGGATCCAAGAGAACAGTGCTAGAAATACCCTTGGACAAAATAGGAGACATGAGTGAGGGCGAAGAGGGAAACACATATCTTCCTATCACCCATCAAGGATACACCACCAAAGCCATTTTAGACTCAGGTGCAGGAGTTGCGATTGCTACCACTTCCCTATGGAAGCGTTGGGGCAAGCCAGCACTCAGGCCCACTAGGATGAAATTGCAAATGGCCGATGGTCACATAGAGAGACCCTTAGGGCTGTTAGAAGGAATAACTCTCACCACATGTGGTGTTGAGTTCGAGCATACATTTGCTATATGTGATTTTAGCAAAAATCATGCCTATGAAATGATCTTGGGACGACCCTTTATGCGACAGTTGCAAGTGGTACAGGATTGGGGAACCAACTCCTTGTACCTGCAACACTTGGGTGTTACGACCAAAGTGAATCTCAAAGATTACTCTCATAGAGATGTTCCTCCGATCCAATGGAATCCCCTCCATAGAGCCAAAGATGATACGGAATCGGTGCATTCCATAGGATCAGGATCCTCATGGATGCATGAAGACACCCACTTATGGATGTGCAAAGTAGCACTAGAAGAAGAGAAGAGAGAAAAAGCCAGAGAGGTAGGTGCAAAAGAAACACATAGATCAGTTCAAGACCCAGCCTATGCACCTGTAGTCTTTCCTGACGAAGAATTTGAACCCCATGACTGGGCAGAAATCCTAGCAACAATGGATGTAGCCATCAATGAAGAACAATGGACACCCCACTGTGATGAAGATGGATATGACATTTCAGTCTTCTCCATAGAGCCGATCATGGGAGAGGCAGTGTTAGAAGAGTGTGAACCTAGCCCTGATGCATTTGAGGATGCAAGTGACTCCGATCTAGAGTCAATCATCATGGACCCACCTTTTGCATCAGATGAAGAATACTTCTATGAAGTAGAATTTCAACCCCAGAGGTATGGAGAGCTTACAAATGATGTAAGGCTAGCCACACATGTGACCCCGAAGGAAGAAGGAAAGAAAAGAAAGAAGAGAGAAGTCACACCAGAAGAGGAAGAATCTTTGTTTGAGGTCCAGGAAAATTTTAAGAAGTATGAGATAGATGATAGGAGAGTCATGATCAGAATGCCTAAACGAGAGGCAAAATCGGGGGAGGCCTATGATAACAAAGAAACCACCAAGAAAATAGTGGTAGCTGTGGAAGAAGGAGAAGAGAGATGCACGTACATAGGCCATGACCTAACGGAAGACGAAGAGCACGAATTGATAGCCTTGTTAAGAGAATACAGAGATGTATTCGCTTGGAGTTACAAGGATTTGAAAGGCGTGGACCCCGACATATGTTCACACACTATCCCCATGACCTCAGATGCCAAACCTTCTAAGCAAAAGCCATACACATATAAGGATAATTATGCTGTTAAGATCAAAGAGGAGATAGATAGACTGGTTGAAGCGGGATTCATCTATGAAATTGAGCATATTGAGTGGGTATCCCCCATCATAGTGGTGCCCAAGAAAAATGGGAAGCTGCGTGTATGCATTAACTTGAAGAAGGTCAATGCAGCCATAATTCGAGATAACTATCCGCTTCCTATCACAGAACATCTCTTAGAAAGAGTAGCAGGCAAGGAAGTGTACAGCTTCCTTGATGGATTTTCGGGCTACAATCAAGTAGCCATAGCTCTAGAAGATTAGCACAAGACGGCTTTTGCCACTGAATGGGGCATTTTTTCCTTTAGAGTAATGCCATTTGGGCTTACCAATGCACCAGCTACCTTCCAGAGGCTGATGTGCCATGTATTTAAAGAGTTCCTGAGGAAGAACTTAGAAGCCTATGTTGATGATCTTTGTGCTCATTCCAACATTAGACAAACCCATATTCCTGAACTCAGACAAATCTTTGACAAATGTAGAGAATATCAAGTCTGCCTGAACCCAGAAAAGTGCGTTTTTATGGTAAGGCAAGGCAAGATTATAGGACACATAGTGTCAAAGAATGGCATATCCACTGATGAAGAGAAAGTGAGAGCCATAGCGGAGCCAAAGAATGTCAAAGAAGTACAAGCTTTCATGGGGCATTGTGGTTATTACCGACGGTTTATACACATGTATGCCATCATAGCAAAGCCTCTGTATGGACTTTTGACTAACTTTGAGTGGACTAATGAATGTGAGAATTCTTTCAATGAGCTTATACGGCAATTATGTTTAGCACCGATCTTGACCACACCAGATTGGAATAAGCCTTTCCATGTTCATGTTGATGCATCCAATTATGCTATTGGGTGTGTACTCGTGCAGCCTACCGGTGAAGGTAATATGGATCTTCCAATTGCCTATGCTAGTAGACAATTGAATGCAGCTGAACGAAATTATACCACTACGGAGAGAGAAGGATTAGGCATGGTATATGCAGTTAAAAAGTTTAGACATTATTTGCTTGCAAATAAGTTTAAATTTTTTACTGACCATCAGGCACTGCTATATCTCGTAAACAAGCCATGCAATACAGGAAGATTAGTAAGATGGTTTCTCTTGCTAATGGAATATGATTTCGAGGTTGTGGTGAGGAAAGGGAAGACTCATTTGAGAGCAGAACATCTCTCTAGGCTCACATCTGGAGAAGCCCCACAAGGAGTGTCAGATGACCTTCCTGATGCTTACTTGTTTAATTTGGAAGTGGTGCCACAGTGGGCTAAGCCATTAGTGCCAGTATTGACATACGGGCCTAACCACCCAGTAATAAACACACAGGATAGAGAGGTAATAAAAGCCCAAAAGTATCACATCATGGCAAGTAGTATGTATAAGCACACAGATCAAGGGATCTTGGCTTGTTGTGTGGAAGAGGATGAGTACGCTAAATGGTTGCAATTAGCACATGTAGGTGCATTAGAGCAACACTACTCAAAGCAACGAACCCTACAGACACTAAGGAGACTCGGAGTGCATTGGCCGACGATGGAAGCTGATGTCCAAAAGTTGTGCAAGGAATGCCCAATCTATTGCACTAAACCACCTGTGGAACATGCCACTCTTTATCAAGTGTCCATAGTGCTAGATTGGAGTGAACCACTAGTATCCTTCCTGAGGACAAAAACATTCCCTCAAGACATGACCCTGACTAGACAAAGAAGTCTAGAACAAGAAGCCCTAGATTACTCACTCATTGGTGATAATTTGTACAAGCGTGGTAAAGATGGTTACCTGAGACTATGTGTCCATGAGAGTGAATATCTAAAGATCTTGGAAACTGCTCACCAAGGTGTAGCAGGAGGACACTCTGGAACAGATCAGGTGATCAAGGCAATACTATTTGCGGGCTTTTGGTGGCCGACCCTTCACATGGATGCACATACCTATGTGGAACGGTGTGATGTTTGTTAGAGAACTCAGTATCCTATACGCAAAGATGAGATGCCACTAAAATCCATGATGGGTGGACGCGCATTCTCTAAGTGGGGAATAGACTTTGTAGGTCCTATTAATCCCCCAGCCAAGGGTTCACATGCTGAATACATCATTGTTGCGACAGACTATCTAACAAAGTGGGTAGAGGTAAAAGCTACGACAAAGAACGATGCTCAGACGACTGCTAAGTTCCTATTTGAGAATGTGTTCACAAGATACAGGCTACCTATAGAGCTAGTAAGTGATAGAGGGACCCACTTCTTGAATGAGGTTATTGAAAATCTGCTCCAAGAATTCTTGGTAGTTCATAAGAAGTCTGCCCCTTACCACCCACCAGCTAATGGGCAAGCCGAAAGCACAAACAAGATTCTGTGCAATGTGTTGACCAAATTAGTGAATAATAAACGCTCTGATTGGGACAAACAGCTACACCAGGCTGTTTGGGCATACCGAGTCTCCTACAAAACGGTACTCCAAGCCACCCCCTTTCAGATGGTATTCGGCCAAAATGCAGTGCTACCGTTGGACTTCTTAATACCTACATTGAAAGTAGCACAAGAGCATGAATGGACGGGTCATGAACTCTCCTCAAGACTTTTTGACCTTGAACGATTAGGAGAAACAAGACTGAGGGTGGCTGCAAGGATATATGCAGCTAAGAAACGACAGAAGGCCTACTTTGATGCCCACGCTAAGGATAAAGGTTTGAAGGCAGGCGACCTAGTACTAGTATACACGTTGAAACAACATGCGAGGAAACTAGAGAAGAGAGGCTACGGACCCATGATCATTAATAGAATCTCAACAAGTGGAGCAGTGCAACTAGCCACATTAGAAGGCGATGTTCTCCCGAGCTACATAAGCGGATGCAGAATCAAGTTATATCAGGAACCTCTCACAGAGGAAATGCTAAGTCGACTAACTACTGCTAAGAAACGCAAAGAAGAAGAAAAGCGAATTCGAGAAGAAGCTCAAGCAGAAGCTTTAAAGCGCATACGGAGAATGAAATTAAGAAGACAAGGCAGAGAGCAACCTAGGCCAGATGCATATGCAGATCAAGGATATCATGTGGCTATGTGTGAAGTTTCAGATGTCAGCTCTCATAGGATAATTGATCGACGTCCTTTTATAACCTTAGAGATAGGACAAGGAAAGGGTGCAAGGACTGTAAGAGCCTTGATTGACTCAGGTGCAGCCACTAGTGCTGTTAAATTTTTGTATTGTCAAAAGTTGAAATTAACCATCAATCCTATAGAAGCATATCTCATAGGATTGGGAGGTGTGGAAACCCCTTGCATGGGCGAGGTGGAACTTCCCCTCTATATTCAAGATGAAGCAATGACAGTTAAAGTACTAGTGTGTCAAGATGAGGACCTCACTGAGCCTCTTGTCTTGGGTCAGGACTGGATCTATGATCATGCAGTCAACCTAAACCTAAGAAGTGGACTTCTTTAGGTATGGGTAAATCATAGTCGAATTACAGCTGAATTGGAAAATGAGGCACTCAAGGAACTAAGTAAGGCACGAACTCCTGGTCCTTCCAGGGGCACACATGAAGTTGAAAATGCTATTCTTGTCCAAAACTGTATGATGCAGAACGAGGATTGTCTCAACAACGGAGTCAAGGATAAGACGGCACTCCCTTCTTTCCCAAAGACCAGAGGGATGCAGCAACCAAAGGCAGATCAAATACAAGAGGAGCAGCGCACAACCTATACTGGAGGCCAGAAACACGTGCAAAGCAGAATGTCTCAGCCATCGAAACGAGTCTGGGTGCAGAAAGGTGAACACCCTGTTGCGACCATGCCAACCCCACGGTCGAAACCTCTTATTAGTAATCAGCAACACGATACTAATAAGAAGTCTTTCATAAATTCTTCTGCGAAAGTAAAGTCTATTTGGGTACCCAAGAAGTTGATGAAGGCCAGCCCACAATCACGACAAATCTGGGTGCCTAAGGCTTGCTTGCGGGCTCAAATAGCTCCACCGAGGCCACACCCGGTACAACACGTTTCACTCACTCGAACATCCGATGCCCATTCTTACACATCACGTACAAACACATATTCTTCCATGAGCACAAGTAGAATCACTCGTAAATGGGCCCTGAAGAAGCCTCATTTCCAAGCCGATACTCCTAACAAACTCTCCAGAGTCTCCACAAAGTCAAGATCAAAACCCATCCATTGCATTTGGCAACCTAAAACTTGTAATAAACCCCCGGACCCAAGTTGTAAATCCATGCCCACCTACTAACTACGTCACTCTCACACTACATCATTCCACCTAGCTCCTAGGTCTACCCAGTTCCTAACTACACACACAAGCACCGAGCACTTAATAACCTCCTAATCTCTCCCGAACCTCATGTTAATGTTATAATGGGGACAAAAACGGTTCTATCTTGTCCTTTACAATGTTAACACATGTTTCTATATTCTCACAGAATCAGGAGACAAGAAGTAACATGGCAGATACGGCAGGAACTAGCTCCCAGGCAGGCACCAGCCCCCAAGTCGTGGACATTGAAAGTCTTTCCGTTGAGGAGGAATTGAAGGAACGCCCAGTGGCATTGAGGGCATTACATGCCATACCGGTTCAGAATCCTCCACAGGGGCACACAATGCCGGTCAGCAAAAACTCACATTGGTTCAGTGATGTGGCAGGACCCTTGGGTGAAGGCACTTACATGTGGGAGGCCAAGATAGAATTCAATGGGCGCTGGGGCAGATATCACTTTTTCACCAGGGAATTTGAGAAACTGCAGAATAATGAAGGACTGAAACCTATATGGAAGAAGGCGGGACTCTACGATTACTTCAAATTCCAATTGCCAAAGCCCGATTTTCTCAGGTGCTCTTATTTGATTAGCACCCTCACTCCGAGCAAAGAGAAAAAGGGATACAGCTCCTTTGTCCTCCCATCTCTCACAAGGGGCAATGAGCTGAAGTGTTTCAGGTTGACTATCAATTTGGTAAGGGAAGCTCTAGACATGAAAGGTATGCACATTCCTACGGAGAAAGAGACTATGGTCCCCGACAATATGAAGAACAGGAATCTGACGAAATTAAAGGACATGGTGGCAATGATACCTACAATTGCCATTCACTTGCGAATGGTCATGCAACATTTTGCATTTCCCGCTCAAGAGAGGTTCACAATGCCACCTAAGAAGATATGGTTTAGTCTATACTTGGCTGATGCCTTTGTTTTGACAATCAACATGCCCCACTGGATTATCGACCAAATCCACTTGGCTCATCAAAGGTGGTATAAGAAACAAAAGTCTGTACTGTATGGATGCTGTGCCCTCACCAGGATTGTGTATAGATGCCTGGCGTATGATGTGCTAGTGCAAAGGGCACTCATTTGGACCAGGGTACAGGAGTTTCAACGCAGACTATCCACCGTAGGGCCACCCTCCAAGAAAATGAGAGGCGCTGTTCAGATGCCCTGTGCACAAGCCCGCGGTGCGACACTGACACCAGAGACAACTCCATGACTCCCGAGGCGGGTACAACCCTTTACTATTAGATTACCAAGACACAGCACTGAGGGACCAAATCTAGTGTTTCCACCTGTACCAACTGACCTAGAGTTCCCTCACGGATTCACTTTAGAAGACCTAACTGATGAGGAGGTAACCGGAATCATCGAGGCTGTTAACGTGGAAGTCGAGGCAGAGCAAGCTAGTGGACAACAAACTGCTACAGACCAACCTCACCCCAGACAACCAGAGGTTGTCGAAGTGGAGGGTGAAGAAGAAGAAGAACAAGAGGAGGAACATGATGGACAATCCGAGGAAGAAGAGCAGGAATATGATCAGGAAGCTCTGCAGGTACTTGAAGGTGCTCCAGCTTACACAAAGGCATTGAAAAAGCTCTATGATACCATGAACAGAGTTCAAGAGCAACATAGACTGTCCCTAGCAGCAGGCGAAGCCCTCATGAATCAAATCCTTGAGGAGGAAGGCGTAGACGAGCAATACCGCGCCACTCTTGACATGATATCTGATGCTTTAGGAGTACCTGAGATGGTTCATACCGCCCTTGCACAATCACGAAGAACGGAGCGACAATACGGTAGACGCCCCCCCTCGATCAAGAAAGCAGATGAATGTATTAGTATCAGAACCACAAGGCACATCCACAACCACGGGCACCGCACACACCGTTCAGGATACTGAGGAAACCCATATATCAAGTGCACCTCCGTCACCCCCTTTGCCACCCCTGCCTCCAACTTCACCACATTCACCTCCCACTACTAGTGTAACCACTACTGTCACCGCCTCCAAGTCCACTACCCATACCGAAGCACAGACCGTCAGTCAACCCACACAACCCACACACCCCATCTCCACCTCTCTTGTCTATACGGCCACTAAAACAGTAATTCTAACTACAGCCATAGAAAATCTCATTCCCCCGATCACACTTCCGGACAGTTCGTATTCACAATTGCACACACCACTGTACACTTTCACCACTATCACCGCACCCACAGTTCCAATATTCACAATCACTCCCACTACTGCATCCACTGTTGATTTTATGGACATAATCACCCACCTCCGCACCTCTCCCTCCCCCCATACACCCACCATCTCCCATTCCCCCACCTCCCACTTCACCAATTTCCAGCACCGCATCCACACTTCCATTCCCCTTCCCCTTTCCCTTCCCTTTTGCATTCAACACCCTTCCCGCATCCACCCCTATTAATAATGTATTTAATAATATGTATCAGTGTATGTCGCAACTACAACATCACTACCAGCATCTTGATAACCAACATACGCGACTCTTTCGAAGCCATGAAGAACTTCAAGTACGATTCATTGATCTCGAAAGGGAAAAGCAGCTACTACAACAACAGTATGCCACTTTACAAGAACAACATGAACAGCTAGTAGCCAATCCACCCCAGTCAGATGCAGAAGAGAGGCAACATATGGATGATTTGCTACACTCCCAGATAACGGAGAATCTCAAGCTTAGACGCAACCTGGCCCTCCTATGAAAACACATGTCTACAACACTCGAAGAGAATAAACGACTGCAGAAACAGAATGAAGAAAACTTGGAAGCAGCAATGGAGGGTTCCCCGCACGAAATCGACCTAGAGAAATTCAAGGCCATTCCCTCAGAGAATATGCAAATTGTGTTAGAAACCCATGTCGACCTCCTGGAGGCCCATGCAGCATTAGAGCGAGAAAGAGATGACCACTTAAGCAACTGGCAACTCAGTAGGAGTCACCAAGCAAAGTCACTACCGCAGACGACACATCGGAAGAAGTCACAAAACTCAGAGCAGAACTCGAAGAATTACGCAGTAAAGTCATGCAATACGAGCGTCAACCCTCTCCCCTTGTAGAGCCCAAGCTTGAGGACTTAGTGCCAATTGAAATGGAGGAAACCTTCGAAGATCCATATGTTCCCATGCCTGCACCAAAGGGCAAGCAAACAGAAGAGGGCATGGACACCATCGAGATAGAGGCTCCTGAATGGATGCAGAGGTTAGAGAAAGTGGCCACAACCCATGATGATAGAGTGGCAGTTCAGATAGCGTCAATGTCACGTTTGGAAGAGGTAATTATAAAATCGGAGTACATTCGAAACCTCTCCCATCATAGGTGGATCGGCATATCCGACGATTTGTATGTTCCTTTCTGTGTCTTAATGGCGGACTACAATGCCAAAATCAAGCACCACACCTCAAAAGAACTGATCTCGGCTACAGAGTTTGCACCGGACGACATCCTAGCAAGTGCCAAGCAGGGCAATATACATCAACCGACGTGGAGGATTCGTCTACTGGAAACCTACCAAGAGATGGTAAGAACATGGAATAACATGCCTTTGTACATCAAATACAACCCATGCTACTGCCCTGTATTTCGAAGAAGGTCGTGGCCGGAATACACAAAAACTGTGCTGACAACCAAAGGATGCGAGAAATGGCTCAATTATGTCTACTTAGCACCACCTAAAGGCCCACCTACCATAGGATATATGATTTCAACGATTCAGCACTGGGGGGTCCGGTTTAAAAATGTACCAGATGTCATGGCCCAAATGTGCCTTAAAATTTTTGAACTCATGTTGGTCACCTTCAGGACTTTCAAGAATGTCAAGGAACCTCATCTGTCAGCTCTTGGATTTAATGATGTTAATCAGGACCTGGTCTACGACATGAGCGAAATGTTGGAGTTTATTGATCTCCAAAGTACAGCTAGAAGTAGGTGAAACCCAACAGGACCTAGTTGACTTTTTCACAAACTTGTATGCACAAACCAATTTTCTTGCAGAGCAAATTTCTCTTTACTCACTTGGAATTTTCCAAAACTGTTTCACACACATAAACTAGACTCTAAGAGCTTTCCAACAAGATATAGAACACCTCAAATGGATAAATACACAACGAGCTATGACCTCTGCAATATGCAGCTTTAATGGAGACCTTGAAACAGAGATGAACCTGATGACACACATCACTTGCAGAGACTACTGCTCTTAACTCACAACTCCAATGACTTTGAAACTTTCTAGAATACAAGTAGACTTAAAGAGCTTTCTAACAAGCCAAAGAACACATGATTTGGATACATACACAAGGATATATGACCTCTGCAAGTTTGAGGTTTAATGGAGACCTTCAGCAGGGATAAAAAACAGAGAACACACACTACTTGCAGAGAGTATTGCTCTCAGCTCACACATCCAATGATTATGAAAATTTCCAGGAACAAAGTAGACAGTAAGAGCTTTCCAATGAGCTATCAAACATGTAATTTGGATATATAATGAGGGAGATACAAGCTCTGCAATCTCTGCATACAAAACTACAGTAGTGTAGAGATACACAAATGACTCTCTTGGACATCCCACAAGATCACGACTTTTCTCCTCTTTTTATAGCATGGGAAACTAATCTAAAACCTTCCTAATACATCTAAATTCGTGGTAGACACTTGGATGGAGGTATTACATGACTCAAGTGCTCAAATAAGCAAAGTATTGATGGACTTTGAGAACTAGCCACATCGACCTTCCACTAGGACACCACTGAAGCTCCCTTGTGACTCACTAATTTGACTCACCATGTTCTAGAACTCACGTGGTATTTTTGCTACATTTTATGAATAATATGAGCCTTCTTGAAGTATTTGAAGACTTCCCAAAGGTATTTACATAATTTGAAACTTGTACCCTACATAAAACAAATGTTCGCAACATTCTCCCCCTCAAGTTTCAAAGGGTATTTCCTTCATGCCAAGAATATAGTTGAATCTTTGAAGCTTTGGTCCATCCAAGGATTTGGTGAAGATATCTGCAACTTGATCCTTTGTTCCAACAAAAGAAACCTGCACTTCATTGTTCATGGCCTTCTCTCGAACATAATGATAGTGAACCTCTATATGCTTTGTTCTAGCATGAAAAATAGGATTTGAGGTCATATGAATGCTGCTCAAGTTATCCCCATATATCAGTGGTACATCAACCTGCACATTCAAGTCATGAAACAACTTTTTAAACCACATAACCTCAGTAGTAGCCAATGCTAAACCTCTATACTCAGCCTCTGTAGAAGATAAAGCAACTGTAGGCTGTTTCTTTGAACTCCATGTTAATGTCTTGTTTCCTGCTATTACGACATATCCACTTGTGGATCTTCTGTCATCTTTGCTTCCAGCCCAATCTGCATCACTAAAGACTTTAAGCGTTAGATCAGCATCATGACTATAAAATAATCCTTTGTTCATGGTACCTTTCAAATACCTAAGCACTCTTTTCGCTGCATGCATATGAGGTACTCTAGGTTCATGCATAAACTGTGACAATACTCCCACTGCATAACATATATCAGGTCTAGTTTTTGTTGCATAAATCAAAGATCCTACCATGGATCTATATACATTCATATCATGCAACTCATCACCTTCCTTTGCGCTTAGCTTTACATTACATTCCATTGGAGTAGAAACAAATTTACATTCCTGCATACCAAACCTTTTCAGCATATCACATATATACTTTCTTTGTATCAACCACATACCTTCATCGCTATACACAATTTCAATCCCAAGAAAGTATCTGAGCAAACCAAGATCTGAAATTTTAAATTCTTTTCCCAAATTACCTTTTATCTCATCAATTGCTTTTGCATCATTCCCTGTAATCAACAAGTCATCCACATAAATGCATACATAGACACACATGCCATCTACATGTTTTACATAAAGTGAAGGATCAGCATGACTCGCTGTGTATCCTTGCAGCATAAGATACTTTACCAACCTTGCATTCCATGCCCTTGGTGCCTGCTTAAGACCATACAATGCCTTCTTTAACCTGCATACATGATTAGGACATTTTGCATCCACATAACCATCTGGTTGTGACATATACACTTCTTCATTTAACTCACCATTAAGAAAGGCATTCTTTATATCGAGTTGATATATATTCCACCTCTTACTTGCAGCTAAAGCCAACAAAGTTCTCACCGTTGCCATATTTGCTACTGGACTAAATGTTTCCTCATAGTCCACACCTTGAGTTTGATTATATCCTTTTGCTACAAGTCTAGCCTTATATCTAGACACACTACCATCACTATTTCTTTTAATCTTAAAAACCCACTTACAACCAATTACCTTTTGCTTTGGTGTATTTGGAACTAAATTCCAAGTCTTGTTATCATGTACTGCTTCCATTTCTTCTCTCATTGCTTTCTCCCACTTTTCATCTCCTTTGGCCTCATCATAACATGTGGGTTCATTTTCCTGCTCAACTTTTGTCATAAAAGCATAATGAGTATTCATGAAAGATTCATAAGTATACCTTTGAGGTTTCTTACTTACTCTTGAAGTTCTTCTTACCTCCAATGTAGATGCTCTTCCTTTCTTATTAGGAACCTTTGATGATTCTCCATACTCACATACATCACTAATTTCCTCTCCTTCATCATTAACTTCAACAAGTTTGAGTTTACCTTTACTTTTAACACTTGGAGGTGACTCTTGCCTTAATCTTCCATTGAAAGGTGATCCTCTTTCTTCATCTAAACCACTCCTTTCATCATTTAAACTTCCTGATGGCTGAACTATGCATTCATCTCCTTCAATCACACCTTCTTCATTTTCATCCATGACCTGCAAACAATTCTTATCTTCATACCATGAAAGTGATTCATCAAAGTTTACATCTCTTGACACAACAACCTTATTGGTATGAGGATTATAGCATCTATATCCTCTTTGAGTATCTGCATAACCAATAAATATACATTTTTCTGATTTCGCATCAAGTTTAGATCTCACCTCACTAGGTACATGTACATAACATACACAGCCAAATACTTTCAAATGACTTACACTTGGTTTCCTTCCATGCCATACCTCATATGGTGTCAAATGATGAACTCCAGCAGTCGGAACTCTATTCATAATGTAAACACTTGTGCTAACAGCTTCAGCCCAAAAATAATTAGGCAAACACATATCATTAAGCATGCTTCTAGATGCTTCTGCTATGATTCTGTTTCTTCTTTCTGCGACTCCATTTTGTTGTGGAGTATACCTGCATGTAACTTCTCTTTTGATACCTTCATCATACAAAAAATCAGTAAAAGCTTGAGAGAAATACTCTCCTCCTCCATCGGATCTTAGCTTCTTAATATACCTTCCTGTTTGCTTTTCGACATATGATTTGAACTTCTTGAAACAATCAAAGACCTCACTCTTATGTTTAATAAAATACACAAATGTCATTCTACTATGATCGTCAATGAATGATACATAGTACTTATTACCAACCAAGGATGCCTCTTTAGTAGGTCCCCACACATCTGTGTGTATGAGATCTAGCAAACCATCACTTACATAGCTTGAATGCTTGAAAGGTTGTCTACTCTGCTTACCCATTTGACATGCTTCACAAAGATGCACCATATGTTGCTTAGTAAGATCAGGTAATCCTTCAACAATCCTCTTCTTTGATAGCTCCTTTAACCTGTGTACATTCATGTGTCCAATCCTTTTGTGCCATAGATCAAGTTGTGCTATTCGATGCATACCATAAGAGAAATAGTTTGTATGATTTGGGTTTACCTTGAATGTAAACAATCTACCTTGTTTTTGACCTCTAGCAATTAACCTCCTTTGCTTTGGATCCTCAATGAAGCAACCTGCATGATTAAATCTCACTTGTAGACCTTTTTCTACCATTTGACCAACCGACATCAAATTCTTAGTGATCGTTGGCACATAAAGTACATCCTTCAAGCAATTTTTCTTGCTCTTATCCTGCATAACAACATCTCCAACCTGCATAATCTTATGTGTTGTATCATCTCCTGTTTCAACATGACCTTTACATGACGGATTATGCATATTAGAAAACCATGAAGCATCATGAGACATGTGATTAGAACAACCACTATCTACATACCATACATCGCTATTGCAATTCATCTTAGTTTCTACATTCATCATAAGAAGAGAATCATAATCATCACTTTTACCTTCAACTGCATAATTTCCTTGTTGTTTACCTCTTCTTGAATAGCCTCCTCTTCGATTACCACCTTGATTATTTTCATTTTGATAACAATCTTTGGCATAGTGTCCATACCTTCCACATATATAGCAATTGTTCTTATTATCTTCACTCCTTTGTCTTTGGTTGTAGTTGTAGTAGCTTCTCGTACCTCTAGCGCTTGATCTTCCTCTTCCTCTTGTGTTGAAGAAGCCACTTGAAGTCCTTTGATCATCGCTCCTTCTTCCTCCACCTCTATTTGAACCTCTTCCACCTCTGTTTCCACCTCTTGATGATCCTACATAAAGAGCTTGTCCTTGAGATCCTTTTTGATTTGAAGTAGAACCATTTAGATTCATCTCCTCCGTGACCATGAGGGCAATAAGTTGATCAAAATCTGGTAATTCTCCTCTGACATAAACTGAAGTAATGAAGGGTTTCCATCTCTCATCATCTTTGAGTCCGTTGAGAGTATGTGCAACCAAGTCGTCGTCCTCCACATGAGCTTGAATTGATCCTAGTTGATCTGCAATCTCTTTAACTTTCAATATGTAATCATTGACCGATGTCCTTGTATCTTTCTTTATGTTATTCAACTCATTTTTGGGTTGAATCTTCCTTGCTCTTGTACCTGTAGCATACAACCTTTCCAATGCAAGCCAAACATCTCTACTTGTGTCTAGATCTTGTATGTGTCCTACCATTGAATCTTGAATATTTTGTGATAAAATGAATATAACCCTTTTGTCTCTCTCATTCCAAAGTCTAAACTCCCTCAATTGTTGCTGATTTGGGTCCTCTGGTAATGTGGGTTTGATATCTGTGCCGTCAATCAAACCATACAAGCCTCTACCTTGCAAGTATGCTGTGATTCTAAACTTCCATGCCTGATAATTGGTCTTATCAAGCTTCTCTATTTGTGCATGTTGGTCTCCCATAATACAAATGCTAAGCTTCCTCCTTTAAGCCTCCTTTCCAATGTGTGTGATGAGAAGAAACATAATATTTACCTTGTAAATGAGGTATGTGCACCTTTCTTTGCTTGGATGTTGCTTCAGATGCCTCCTTGCAATCTTCTTCTACCTTTGTGTAGTGTTGATGATGAACTGCTTCTTTGATAGCTTCAAATTCTTCGTCAAGGTATGATAACCTTATCCAAGCCTCCAACTACTTGCTCTGATACCAATGTTGGAGTTTATTGACCTCCAAAGTACAGGTAGAAGTAGGTGAAACCCAACAGGACCTAGTTGACTTTTTCACAAACTTGTATGCACAAACCAATTTTCTTGCAGAGCAAATTTCTCTTTACTCACTTGGAATTTTCCAAAACTGTTTCACACACATAAACTAGACTCTAAGAGCTTTCCAACAAGATATAGAACACCTCAAATGGCTAAATACACAATGAGCTATGACCTCTGCAATATGCAGCTTTAATGGAGACCTTGAAACAGAGATGAACCTGATGACACACATCACTTGCAGAGACTACGGCTCTTAACTCACAACTCCAATGACTTTGAAACTTTCCAGAATACAAGTAGACTTAAAGAGCTTTCTAACAAGCCAAAGAACACATGATTTGGATACATACACAAGGATATATGACCTCTGCAAGTTTGAGGTTTAATGGAGACCTTCAGCAGGGATAAAAAACAGAGAACACACACTACTTGCAGAGAGTATTGCTCTCAGCTCACACATCCAATGATTATGAAAATTTCCAGGAACAAAGTAGACAGTAAGAGCTTTCCAATGAGCTATCAAACATGTAATTTGGATATATAATGAGGGAGATACAAGCTCTGCAATCTCTGCATACAAAACTACAGTAGTGTAGAGATACACAAATGACTCTCTTGGACATCCCACAAGATCACGACTTTTCTCCTCTTTTTATAGCATGGGAAACTAATCTAAAACCTTCCTAATACATCTAAATTCGTGGTAGACACTTGGATGGAGGTATTACATGACTCAAGTGCTCAAATAAGCAAAGTATTGATGGACTTTGAGAACTAGCCACATCGACCTTCCACTAGGACACCACTGAAGCTCCCTTGTGACTCACTAATTTGACTCACCATGTTCTAGAACTCACGTGGTATTTTTGCTACATTTTATGAATAATATGAGCCTTCTTGAAGTATTTGAAGACTTCCCAAAGGTATTTACATAATTTGAAACTTGTACCCTACATAAAACAAATGTTCGCAACACGAAACACCATCTATTAATGTTGTATATGCATGGCACGCGCGTATCAAGTATCTACCAGCCTGCTTCAAACAGACGTTTGAAGAAATGTTTGTCACGGGATTCTGGGAATATGATTCAGAAATATTCATTCCCAGACCATCATATTTATTGCAGTTGTTTGGAGTGGAACAAGCTCTCCATTAAGAAAAATTACGTATACCACATCCAGAGGTTCTCGGACCGGTAGATTGGGATGCTCTACTCACGGACTTGGCCAAAGGGTTGCAGATTGCAAAACATCACTTAGCACAAGACGTTGTTGAGTACTACATCCAACGACCCACCCAACAAGGGTCTGTCAGGGACGACAGACGCGAGAGAGGGGGGGTGTTGGAACTGAAGGACTCACAAGGCAAGGAAGCTTACGAAGGGAGTCAGAGAGAAGAGAAAGTACAAGCAGACAAAGCAGTCAACAACGATCTGGTAAGTAGGCCAATATTTTTTTCAGGACACTAACGCATATAAAAGAGGTGGACACACAAGGAGAAGGAGCAAGTAGGGAGCTCCAGGAAATGTATGTCAAAATGTTAATAGAAACCCCTACAAAAATAGTGATTTTCATCACTAAAAACCATTGTAAATACCATTTCATATTTTTGTAGCTCCATTTTGTGCAAGCCAAGGATTCCTTGAGCTTGAGGAGCTTTAGAATTACCTACCTGTCAGTTTTCACATTTTTTAGACTTCGTTTGAACCTCCAAATAGGGTAGAGAACCTAATTTTTAACTAGGCCGGACACTAGGTCTGGACACGGCCAAAACCTAGTCAAAAACTATAAATAGAGCTAGAGAGCTCATTTTTGAGGCTAACTTGTAATTGATTTGAACTTGTAAGAGCTTTTCGAAAGTAATCTAAGAACGCCATTGCTTCTCACTCTTTGTCTTACCGTGTGTGCGCGTGTGTGTGTATGTGTGTGCATGTTAGTGTGCTTCTCACTCACGCACTTGTGCCTTCACTTGCTCGAGGTCTTCATACCATCCTCACGTCTTCCCGGATTGACATTAAAGGAGGTGCTACTCATCACTGAGCTACATACTCCTTGTATAAGCAAAGGTGTTGGGCATCGTGGTTAGAATAGCGGATACTTATCCCAGGAGCACAAGTTCGATTCGCCTTCGTAGCACAGTGCCAACAATTTGATGAGAAGCCTTACTTTTGGAAAAATAGCGGACAAAGTTCTTTTTGAAACGCATAGATGGCATTTTGCATGATACGTCTTCAATAGATTTTCGATAGCGATGAGCTTGGTTTATTCGAGAGCTTTTCGATAGAGCTTTTCAAGGGATAAAATACTATATAAGAATTATATTGGCTCATTGTTCAAATCATCCAACACCTATTTCAACACAAGCTTTGAAAGCCTTATTACCTCAATGGAGGTGGTGCTTCTTAGCACATGGGGCAACCATGGTGCTATCTTGGAGCATGTTGAGGAGCGGCTATGGAGTTCTTCTTGGAGGAGAAGAGTGTGCTCACACTCTTGCTTATGGAGAGGACTTACCCATCAGCAGGTTGGTGGTATGGATCGACCATTCACATGATGTATTTGAAGATTTTCTTCTACATGAAGATTTCGGTGTACTTCATTAGGGGAAAAAATGAACCCTCTTTGGGCCTTTTAGATTAAGGGGAGATTAGTCATCCACCAATGAGAAGAGAGCAGTGGCCACAGTCTAGTTCCTTAATCTACTAGACTAGGCCTAGGCTTCTCTTGTTTCTTTGTAGTCAAAGGATTCAAAACAGCTATGAGAGCTTGGTTTTCTTATCCTGGGTGGTTTGAGATAATACACCTTTTAATCCTAACCATTAGATTGTTGAAAAATCCAATGATCCATGTCATTTTGCAAAAGTCAATCAAGGAGTGCATCGTGGCCGTTCGTTTCTTTCTTGATCAGATGGTTCACAGATATATCCGTTGGCGAAAAGATGCATTTTGCGCGTTTGAATCTCATCCATTCAATCTCACAAAAATCCTAAGGCTCATGATGCAATGCAAAATGAAAATGGCGCGTTTTAGTTTGCTCCATTAGATCTTCAGCCCGATCGGACGATCCAGATTATCTGCAGGAAGGAGAACAGCCCCACTTACAGTCTACCATCCGATTTGAGCTTGATCTAATGGTCTAAAAGTTTGCAGAAAGGAGATCAACCCCACTTGCGGCCTACCATCTGATTCCAGATCGATCTAATGATCGAAAAGTTTGCAGAGATTTCACGCTATCACGGGGTTTTAGGAAAGGAGGGAGGAGTTCGCTTGATGATGCATCTTGAGCTTGACTTTCAGACATATATATTAGATTTTCTTTCTGTACTACATCTTTTATCATCATTTGGTCACTTTTAAACCTTGTAGATTCCTCTAATTCTTTATTTGTATCTTGAATTATTTCTTGATTTATTTGTTTATCCTGCAATGGATGTGAGGGGTTTAGGAGGTCAAGAGAAGCCTCATCATGATTTCTTGTTGATTTTTGTTGAATTTTGATTTTGTTTGTATTTGGTGTTTGTTTAATTTGGATTTGCTCGGCTTCCACATGCCCCTTTGCTCCTCCCATCATCAAAGTTTGTGCGTATATGGCACTTGAAGATGTGATCATTGTAGAGAAGCCTACAAGCTCTTGGCACCTTGTAACATTACAGGTCATATCGATCGTACTTTTAGAGTTTTCTTGATAACACATATCATTAGCACGTATATCAAGTCCATGCATGTTTGCTTTATGCCCAATCGGGGTCTCTATAACTTGATGGCCTTGAATATTACTCACAAGTGGTAAAATACTTGAAGTTTGAGTTTCATTTTTATCTACATGAAGATCAATTCTCCACTCATTTTGAAATTTCTGAAACATTTGCTGCTTCTTAACATATTTTATTACAACATCATGAATGAGTGTCCAATCCTCTGTGAGTCCCGAATCGGAATTGAGGTTTTGCAGAAATGAAATTAGTTCCTCTCGGGCTCTAACATCTATTGCTTGTAGGAATAAGAACACCCTTTCATGCATTACGCATCGCTGATCATATTCGGATATATCTTCGAATTGTTTTTCGAACTCTTTTTTAATTTCTAAGATCGGTTGATCTTTGGGCATATGAACCCACCTCAGGAAAGATCTATGAGTCACTTTATCAAGGTCCTCTAGCATAAATTGCTTGAGGAGTATCACTTTGTATCGAGACCATGTCGTTTGATTTATTTGCATTATTTGGTCTCGCATGTCATATCTCGACACATAGATAAAGTTTTCGCATAATTCTTTTTCCGTCATCGGACTCAACCCGACACCTAGGTATTTGGCCTCGAGTTCATACTCTTTACAAAACCTAGATATATTTTTGCCATTGAAAAATCCACACTGATTGATTAATCGGTCATTAAGCGATTGGATAGCTTTTTGTCGTCTATCCTCTTCTTGAAAGCGGACGAATCGGGCTATAAGGTCTTCTATTTTTTATTTTTTCTAGGCTCTACGTCTTTAGCTCTAAATCTAAGTTCACCCTCTCTTTTCACGTCGGGTTCACCAGGTATGTCACGGGGTTTTAGGAAAGGAGGGAGGAGTTCGAAGGAGAGTTTACTAGAGAAGAATGTAAGAACTTGTATGGAGCTTGAGAAGCTCAAACTCTTAAAAAAAGGGAAAAGAATGCTTCCGTATCGAAAGAATGTTCGATTGATGAGCATTCTTACAATTTAAACATCCAATCAAGTTTTTACTACACTTGTACTCTTAAGTAAGTGAAACTCCTAAACCTTCCTCGAAGGAATTACTTATAAATTCTTCAACTCATTAAAAGCATACGCACAACAAGTACATTGACAAACAAAGGGTTTCGAAGTAGGTGACAATAGGAAAAAACTTCTTGTATTCACCGTCTTGTATTTTTCTCAATTAAGCAACGTTATGAGTATCAAAAGGGATAATTGTTCTTTCATATTATTTGGAAGAGAAAACCTCAAACATTGATTGTGTTTCACGTGCGTAGGAGTAGCAATATTTTCCCACGATGTTTGTGAACAAGTAACGACAGATGCATCTATTATATACACAAACATATGTGTTAAGTATACGCATCATATGCTATGTGCAACATTTTACTTTCGCGCATAATCCTATCATTCTCATCTTTACAATAGAGATTAGTATAACATAGACATTATACATTCCTGCAAAGAATGAAGCACAATGTACTGTGAAGAAATTAGAACGTAGCATGCCTATAAAGACAGATATTATTCTCCTATTTTGAGTGCATGACCCAATTCACAGACAAATAGAACTTGTCACTACTGTATTCATTGAACATAACTAATAGTTACATCATATACAAAGAAAAGGAGTGAATCTGAAATATTCAGTACTATACCATGCTCCTTCTACGACCAAAAAGTGAGACAAAAAACATAAACATTTACTTCCATTGACATTAGTACCTTCACCACCGCGTTCTTCGTTGATATCCATGGATGTCCATCTACAACATGCAAACGACAAGGATGTCTTGAATTACTTTGCGATTTTTCTTTTCAGAATATGACAAAGTTAGATTCTTCCTTGCATACTACAACAGCGGTAGTGTTTTTCTTCAGAATCTCCATTTGACCCCCTTTACGTTCATTTCTGACTCCTAAAAGAAAACTCCATTTGACCTCCTTTACGTTCATTTCTGACTCCTAAAAGAAAACCTTCTTTTTTTCTTCTGCATCAGCACGCAATCAACCTTTTTCACTTACAGAACATGATTCCTTTCGTCTAATTCCCAATGAAGGGTTTATCCGCTTATTGTCTTCTTTGTGCAAACTCTCATCCAATAACAGTGGACTGCATTACAAAGCTTAAGATGAACTGAAGAGCAAGTGAGCAACAATTTCATCCTCAAAACAAGGCATTTATCTATTACTGCCAGACGAGAATTGTGTATCACTTCAGTGATCGGCACATAAAATTCTGAAAGGAAAGAAGATCTTCACTCCTTTGCTACCAAATCATCAGAAGGAATATTCTCTATATATGCCACCAAGGATAAGTATTTTCATCACATATAAACTAGTTCAATGCTCTTTTTTACTCATTCCATTCTTGAATTCCAATATTTGCTTCCCTGCAATGAGTTTCTGGTGCTCTCTGACAACCTCTGTATCTTCCTCAGATCATAGATATGCCTTTGAATATAATCCAGAGCATCCCATTTCCTCCTCTGCATATTCGAAAAAGACAAACTCTTAAAGTCACTAGGTCTTCAGTTCACGTATATTTTTCCGACACAAGTTAACACCAATAGCATGTATTTTTTTAATCCTCTTCATGAGCACATCCTTCGTTCATAATCTAGGAGAAACGCTTACATGCGCCATGATCTCCAGCTCATCAGATAACATCAAAAGCTCTACCGCGTGCCTTCAATATCTCAGTCTCCTCTGCGATGCAAGAGCTCCTTCAAAGATGTTCCATGAATCTTCAGATTATCCTCTATCCTCTGATGTATCTCTCATGATCTCCGTTTCTCAGAACAAATAATGAAAATCCAGAGGTAATTGTTTGCAGTCAGAGTCACATTAAAATATTCTTCTGATGATGTCAGTGTACCATATCTTCTCCCTTGAATAGAATCGAAGCAAATGCGAAGGACGAGCGCAAAAGGCACAATTCCATTGACCATCTCACATTCATGATCATTAGCAATCAAGCTTCAGCAAGCGAGCCTTTTCGTCCCTTGATTAGCCTCCATGAGAATACATTTTTCATGATGAGCAGGCACTTCCATGTATCTGCAGCAAATGAGAAGCTCCCGTGATTAAGAAAACCTTTTCTTGCATATTCTCAGAGAACAACGCATTGAACATGCGTTGCACAACACTGCCGGCTGTCCATTCCATTCCTTTTTTTCTCTGGAATGCGAAGAAGCCCCCGCATTCTCCCGATCTCTTTTTATAATGAGCTCCAGGCTGCGCCTCCTTTTGTCGATGAAGAGCCCTCTCGATTTGGAATCCGCTCTATGTGTCCTCGCTACCGCTTTCCCCCTAGCTAAAGCCCTACACCTTCCTTTCCAAAAATGGACCTGCCTCCCTGTGCACTCGATATATAATTCTCTTTTCTTCCAGAATGGTCCAATGGTCCATTCTTGATAAACTTTCCATGGCATATTCACTAGGATGAGATGCATATTGCTTCGATGATTTTTAGACGATGGATTGCTCTCGCAAGTGCCTTCATTTGTATCCCAATTGAATTATTTTACTAGTACATCCATGGAGAAAATTGGTACCTTGAGATGATTTGTCGGCTTGAGTACCAAATCTCGACCACAACGCTCCACTTCGAATTTCTGTCACCACTCTTATGAAAATGCATAGCGACCATTGATCTCCAACATCCTAAGGCTAGAATATATCTTATTTCTTCATTTAAGAAGACAATTCTATCAAATATTATTTTATTTACCAATACCAGTAGTGGTTTTTCATGTCTCCTTAATCACCCACGAGATTAATTTTAATCCCTAAAAATTAGGAATCCTTACAAAGCCCATCCAAGGCTCACTTTTTTCCCTAATTTCAAAGACATTGGGTGGTGGTTAACATAAGATTTACATCTTATGTCAAGAATTCAGGTACATATTCTCTTTATGCACATAGGTACTACTTGCAGCTTATGGAGGCAGTAGCATCCATATTAGGAGGAGTCCTATTCGGCATAGGTACAAGAGAATCAGTACATGTATGCTTTATGCATATTTGGATGAGGTGTTCGAGAAGGTATATTCATATGAGTTTGAGGATTTCTAATAGAAAACTTGTTAGCATCCTTTGCTCTTTCTGTCACTCATATTCACTCTTCTACAACCTATTAGGTTACACATCTCATATATATTCAGATTTCTATCCATACATCTGAATATGTTTTTTACATTTGTATATTCACTCATCCATCTATTTTTGTTCACATAGAGTGGTTGAGAGTTTTGCTCCCACATTGTACATTGAACATTGGTATATATGATAGTGTGAGTAAGCCTTGGCTTACGTAACACTTTACACATGTTGTCCAGTCTCTCTCTATCTTTATCTCATCATTTATATGATTAAGTGTGGTATGTTCATGTTTTGTCAATATTGAAAGATTGCTAGAATATGTGTTGTAGATCTTGGACATATGGAACCTTGGACCTGTGGTATTAGTAATGGGCCTACTAAATTTCCAACAAAGTAGGATGACACCAATTAGACATTATGGGCTTATATAATGAGTCGTGTATTGGTTTCAAAAGGACCGTGGATGTCAGACCTTCATCCCTAGGGATCATGACATTGGTCCGTAGGACTAGCTAGCCAAGGTCCCAAGCTCGGGGGATGCCCTAAGGTATTTGGTAGTAATGGGGATGAGTGTTGCATGATGTCCACATGGCGGCACTACACCATTCCAAATCATTACTATCTTTAGAATACAAGAGGGTATATATGGATGGGAGGAGATTCATACACACATCATTCAAGTTTTTTCTTATAATTGGAATTTGGGCAAAAGTAGTTTTTCCCATGCGTCTTGCATTTCGGCGTTTTTGGACTTCCTTATGCATGATTTCATCATTGTTGTTTTTGAGAGCATTTTGGAGCTTTTGGCCACAGAGAGTAGAGACAAAAAGAGTTTGGATCATCTTCAACACCTGCACACACCAACAAATTATCTCTTGAACCTCTAGATAACTTTCTTTGTCAATTAATATGCATCATTACCTTCTTTTTGCTTCATCCTACATATAGAACATGCAAATTTGCATAGCATCTAAACTATAAACATAGTTAGGATGTGGACTCGTTTTGTGCGGTGCATGTATTCTTCTTTGCAAGGATATGTAAGTATTTTCTTGCAAGTTTAGCGAGGAAAGAAAGAGAATTTTTTCGGGTGTGTAATCCCCTTCAGTCTATTTGTAGTTAGATTGTGCCTGCCACCACCATTATTGCGGAAATTCCTTGTTGATCAATTGGTATAACTTTTTTGATTTCCAAAATTATGCCGTTATGATACCAAAATTTTTAAAATTTAGTATGCATATGCATTCAAGAATACAAAACATACTAAAAGTTTCTGGTTTCTTTATTTTCCATTGAGCAAAGACTTGTGATGTTTTTCTTTTTTGCTACCACCGATTTACTCAAGTTCACATAGAACATACTACTCAAAAATAAAAAAAAATATAAAACCATAAATTGACCATCACCATCACCTAATAGGGATTCAGGATCATCATCCCCTTCTAGGAGAGATACACTCATGGAAGAGCACCTCGCAGATCCCATGCAGACCATGAGTAATAGGATTACCAATCTAGAAAGCACACCGCGATATCTTGGCATACATCAGTGGGTCCAAGAAAGAGGAAGATGTGCTTGATCCTGATTTGCTAAGGATGGACATAGATGCTCAAGATGTCTCTAGCTCCAGAATTCCCTAGAGATAGCACCTTAGTCAGAGAGGACGTATGGAAGCTTAAGGATCTTAAGCCGCCTAGATAGGAATACTATTGTTGTTGAGTAGTGGCTCAACAAATGGGAGTAATGCTTCTACTTGTGCCATATCGTTCTTGTTCTACAATAATTTTGTACCAACTGATGAGAGTTCTAGAGCACTAGAAACTAGTTATTCATCAATTAGAAGAATCAGATAGTTTAGGAGTACTCAGATAAGTATATAGAGGTACTTATTAAAGTGCATGATACTATCCTAGAGTTCCTCCAAGTCCACAAGTTTATCTTGGGACTTAGGAAAACTATTAGACCATTGGTGACAAAGGAGAGGTGTCAGTCCATGGCACATGCCATGGAAATGGCTTTAGTTTATGAGAATGGCCAAAGGGGCACAAGCTTCGAGGGGCAGTGGTCCTCATGGTCTAAGGTTAGCCGATCCTTCCACACATCTACTCCTGGTTCCATCAGTGCACAACCTTCTAGAGAGGCTAAGCAAGTGCATATGATCAAGACAATTGCAAGAGGTAAGAGAAAAGTGTCTACTCTAGTTGAAAGGGATTATAATAAGTCGATACTTACCCCTCAGTAGAAAGAGAAGGCAATGAAAGAAGGATTATGCTATGGGTCTCTTGGGCAGCACCTGTTCAAGGAATGTCCTAAGAAAAAGAAGATAGCAGCCACCATAGTGATTAATCCCACTCAGGTAGGGAGTGGTGTGATGAGAACTTTGGAGATCCCCCATCACCGCTATCATTTCCGATAGTGGCCATGACAATCACAAAGAAGATCCTGACTGTGCTAGACATTGTGCTTTTGCTAGTGGCCCAGAAAGGATATTAGTTTCGTGACATAGAACTCATTGTCATGAGGGGAGTCATGGCAAGATAGCCTATCAAGGTACTCTTTGACACTCGATCGACACATATCATTATTAGTTCCTGCATAGTCAAGAAGCTACATCTAGAGACTATGGAGTCAAAGTATGCCTACATAGTAGAGTTAGCTGATGGGAAGGGAACAGAGACATGGGATCGACGAGTTGCTGATTTGCCTATTCAAATCCAGTCCTATGAGGACAGATTGAATTTTGAGATAGCGAGACTCACACGTTTTGATGTAGTCTTTATTAAGAAGTGGCATGGGAGGAGGAGACCTGTGATTGGATTTGCTTTGCATGTTTATCAGTTTGAGCATGAGGGGAGGCAACTATTGATCCATGAAGAGCCATATCTCCAAGAGATACGATTGATAAATCCTACCAATTTGCTTAAGATTGATTGTAAGTTTGTATATTTTCTTTATTTTATGCATCCGTCATATATTATGATGGATTCATGCAGTCATGGAGACTCTAGTTGGAATGCTTCAACACTTTCAACGAAAGTGAGCAAAATTCCAAGAGTTGTTATTGAAAGAATTACCTTCTGGGTTTCCTCCTTGCAGGAACATAGAGCATAGAATCGAATTGGTACTGGGAGCAAGTCCAACTACTCGGCCACCATTTCGAATGATTTTGCAAGAGGAAAATGAAGTCCACAAGGTCACGGACGAGTACCTATAGAAAGGGCTGATTAGACCCAACTATTCACCCTTTGCAGCACCAGTTCTTCTAGTGAAGAAGAAAGACGGATCTTATAGGATGTGCATTGACTACCAAGCACTCAATAAGATTACTATTAGACACAGATATCCCATGCACATGATTGATGATATTTTAGATGCTCTTGGTGGAGCCATTGTATTTAGTAAAATAGATTTATAAAGTGGTTACCATTAGATTAGAGTAAGAGATCATGATGCATAAGACAACTTTCATGACTCATTATGGTCATTATTAGTATTCGTTCATGCCATTTGGTTTGGCTAATGCACCAACAATATTTATGATGTTAATGATTGATATGATAAGAACATTTATTGGAAACTGTGTTGTTGATTTTCTTGATGATCTGTTAGTGTATAGTAGGAATGTGCAGGAGCATGAAAATCATCTAAGGTTAGTATTGAATGTTTTAAAAGAAAATCAGCTATATGTTAATCAAGAGAAGACTCAATTGTTTCTTTCGAGGATAGAGTATCTAGGGCATGTGGTATCCACTGATGGGGTTCATATGGATCCCAAGAAGGTTACACTTTTATCTTGGCCTACTCCTCAAGATGAGGGGTAATTATGGTCATTTCTAGGACTTTCCAATTTCTATCGGAAATTCATCTCATCTTATTCCTTGATAGCAGTGCCTATGACAAACTTGCTTTGAGGCAAACTATTTGCATGGAAGCAAGAACAACAAGATAATTTTGATGCTCTGAAACAAGGTGTTTCAGAGGCTCCTATACTCAAAGTGGTAGATCCACAGAAACCCTTTGAGTTAGAGATAGATGCTAGTGGCATAGCCATAGGTTGAAAGTAAGAAATTAAATAATGCACAGTGCAATTGGCCAATGCATGAACATGAGTTTTATGCAGTGGTGCATGCACTTAAAGTCTAGAGATACTATCTTTATGGTGCAGACTTTAAGGTATACACATATCGCCATACAGTCAAATATTTTTGTAGTTAACTAGATCTTTGAGGAAAAAAGGGTCATTGGGCTAAGCTCATGCAAGAGTTTCACATGGAAATCCTGTATAGAAGAGGCAAAGAGAATATAGTTGCTGATGCATTATCACGAATAATGTATCAAATGAGCTTCACAGTTCTAGAAAGCTCATTGCTTCAAGAGATAAAGGAAGAACAGGTGGAAGATCCACATTTGTTATAGATTATTAGTGCCATTAGTGATGACTCTATTATAGGAGATGAGACAGTTCCAACTGTTTCTTTGTCTAGCAGAGCGAACAAGTTCATTATGTATTCTGATTTCTCATAAGAGAATGGAATACTCAAATAGAAAGGAAATGTTTTCATACCGAATTCCCAGGATTTGAGAAGCAAAGTCATGCATGATAACCATGATGTGCCTTGTGTAGGACATCCTACTATTGACAAGACAATGTAGCTTGTTAGGAGAACATTTTGGTGGCCTGGATTAGCTAGAGATATCCACACTTATGTTCAATAATGCTTTATGAGCCAAGTCAACAAAGCAGACAGGGTAAAGACATCAGGTCTTTTGCATCCTTTACAGATTCCAGATCATAACTAGGACACTATATCCATGGACTTCATAGTCGGGTTATCGTGGACCCAAAGGAAGCGGGATACTATCCTAGTTGTGGTAGACAGATTGAGCAAGATGGCTCATTTCATACCCACATAGGAGACGATAAAAGCTCCATGCGTAGTAGAGTTGTTTATCTAGCATGTCTTCCGATTGCATGGGTTACCAACATCCATAGTTTGAGATAGGGATGTCAAATTCACAGAACACTCATTGAAGTTTGTATTTGACAAACTGAAGGTGTCATTAAAAATGAGTAGTGGTGATCATCCTTAGACATATGGTCAGACTGAGAGGGTCAACCAAATTCTAGAGGACATGTTGAGGGCATATGTGTCTGAGAGACAGACACATTGGGATAGTTACTTGCCATTAGTTGAGTTTTCTTATAACAAAAGGCCTCACAAGGTGATAGGTATGTCTCCCTTTAAGATGAACTATGGCATGAATCCCAATGTTCCCAGTACCATAGGAATGCCAAAGAAATATCCTATTGCTTCAAAGTTCTTAGTGAACCTCTAAGAGGAATAGCTAAGGTCAATATGCAACAAGCCACTGATAGGGCTAAAGAGTATGTTGATAGGAAGAGATCTCCTAGATCCTTTGAGAAACGAGACAGAGTCTTTCTTCAGCTACTAGCTAGACCTACTTTACTCTCCACAGGGAAGTGTAGTAAGCTTTCACCAAGGTTTTGTGGACCTTGGAAGATAATTAAAAAGCTAAGTGAAGTTGCATATTGATTAGAGCTTCCTCTAGATTGCAGATTCCATCCATTATTTCATGTTAGTAAACTTCAAAAGTATATTTCAAAGGAGGATAATCTAATAGAGGGTATTGTCTCTTTGCAAGAAAGTGATAACGCAGATCATTCTCCACACAGGATACTAGATCAGAGATAGAAGCGATTGAGGAATCATGTCATCCAAGAGTATCTAGTAGCCTCGAGAGGATTACCACTTACAGACTCTACTTGGGAATCAAAAGCTCTGGTTTGCAAGTACTTTCCCTCATTGATCATTGAGGACAATGATCTTTAGAAGGGGGAGTGAGTGTCAAACATTGATCCATAGGGATCATCACATTGGTCCATAGGGATCATTCTATGTGTGTGAGGGACAAGGGCCAGCTAGCAAAGGTCCCAAGCTTGGGGGATACCCTAAGGTATCCGGTAGTAATGGGGATCAATGTTGCATGATTGCCAAATGATGGCACTAGGATATTCCTAATCATTACTATTTTTAGGAAAAAAGAGGGTATATATGGATGGGAGAAGATTCACACACACCTCATTCAAGTTTTTGCTTACAATGGAATATTGTGCAAGGTGTTGAAAACATCCTATTACACCTTCAAATACAGTTACTAAAGGTGCAAAAATTGCATTGAACGATGGTGATATTCTTCAGGTTGCTACTCATGCTATGGTTCTTGTTGCACCTACTATAGAGAAACTTTTTTGGGATGGCAAAGATGCTCAGACACATGCATTGATAGCCTTGTCTATCAAATGTGACATTATTCCTCACATTCACTGCTATAGAACAACAAAGGATGCTTGGGATACACTTACCACTTTATACCTTGACAAAAATCAAAGATTTTAAGCAGCACTTGATTTTTGCTAATGAGCTCTTTCCTGACAGTTCACTTGTGTAGAGTTTTCTAAATGGTCTTCTAGATTCATATCAGAGTTTTGCTTCTACTCATCGATTGGTGATGATGTTTTTCAGCCCCATGGTTTTGTACAGAAAGAGCATGAAAACAAAGTGTACATGTTGAAAATGGCATTATATGGCTTGAAGCAAGCACCATGTGCTTGGTATGAAAAGATACATGCCCCTGATTGCACATGGTTTTGAGAACAGTCCAATTGAGAGCACCTTATATGTTAAGTGTGCAAATGATGTGATTTTGATCATTGTTGTCCATGTTGATGACATGGTGCTCACTAGTACTCATGAGAAGCATATTACTGATTTTAAGGCTGATTTGCATGCCTCATTTGAGATATCAGTTTGGGGCATTTGCATCATTATTTGGGTAGTCAATTTATGCAAGTTGATGGTAGAATGACTATGTCAAAAACAAAATATTGAAACATTATTACAGTGTTTTGGCCTTGAAGGCTGCAAACCTATTGCACTCCTATGGAAATAGGTTTACAATTGAGTCTTCATGATGCTAGAGATGCATTTGATGTTGTTGTCTATTAGCATGCTATTGGATGCTAGATTTACTTATGCATTACTTGACTAGATATTCAATTTGTTGTCTCATAGATGAGCAAGTTTATGCATTGCTCAGGTGTCAACCATTGGCAGGCGGTTAAGCGCATCTTTCGCTACTTGAGTGCTACCCAGATACTTGGATTGTTTGATCCCAAGGGGGGATCACAACCCCCAGATTTACATGCTCTTTTTGACTTTGATTGGGCTGGTTTCTATGACACTTGTTACCATTAGTGTCCATGTGAAAGGCCAAATGGCCACCGGACACTTCTTTCTATATGTTCTTTAATAAAACATATAGTGGTTTGGTCAATCATAGAATGTAAGTTCGACCGCATGTGCAAGACCCAAGATGTCTGTCTTCGTGCTCCTTGTGTACTGTGTATTTTTGCATATTCTGCAGCCTCTATGCAGAGTAATGTGTGCGGCCTTAGGAGCTCGGTTTTCTACTCTGAGGATATCATTGTGTATGCAAAAGCTTTCTTCCTTTTGTGTGAGCGAAGCGAGCACCCCCTCCCCCTTGGCTTTCTCCAAGGCTTACAACTAAGGCAATGACCAAGGCATAGACCTTGGCATACCTTGTCATCTGAGTCACCGAAGTCACCGTTGGCGCCGTTGGCTGTGCACGAGGGAGGACCTCAATGATCAAGGAAGATAGAGGTTCCTGGTACTTCTCGAGAGGTCACCCATCCTAGTACTGTTCCCCCCAGAGCTCGCTTAACCGTGGCAATCTCTTGCCACTAAGCTACACTCTTGTGGTGGCTGAAGAAGGGGAAAGACTAAGGTTAACATTACCTTGAACATGTTTTGATCCCTCAAAGCTTCATTCTTTTCTTTCAAAGCCTATTTTTGAAGCATTTTTGGGTGCCTTTTGGAGTCATTTTGGAGTACTTTCGCACAGAGTTCTCTTCACACAGGTCCAAAAACATCAAGAAGAGTGTTCTTTGTACTTCTTTGACAATAAATATCAACCTTTGGATCTGTTTTCATCCACACTTGTAAAACTATAGGTTTCTCCAAAGGTTTTTCAGTTTTGGTGGGAGCAACCACTACAAATATATTCAAGTTTTTAGAGCCTAAAACATCAGAGTTGACAGACACTTGCAGGTGTTTTTGGCTAGTTTTTGGGCTGTGCATTCAACCTTTTTAGTGTCATTTTATTGCATATATTGAGCACATACACACCATGTACACTTTTGTGGATACCGCTTATGTATGTCCATGTGGTCATTGATATAGCAGTTACGGTTTTTGCATAAAGCATTTTATGTTTGATAAAGAGGGTCATGGTGAGGTTTTCTTAACTAGGAGACACCCAGATGTCGGGCTCTCTTCGGTGATGCAGGTGGAAGGCTTACCCAACCTCACCATATGAGATGTATGATAGTTGTTCACAGGTGCTTCATAAGCCTAGTTGGCTTCTATTGGGTAACTAATTATATGCATTGGAGTCAGTGATTCACTATGTAGGTAAACATGTCAGTACTTGCAGTTTTATGATATTTTTACACTGGTTATATGATCATTTTGCAGAGGATACTCTGGCAAAAGTTTTCTAGATTTCTGGTTTAGTCGACTATATAGTGGTCAATTTACTCCTTGATACACTTATTCGTTGGTGTTTGGACTCTTCTAGCTCCATTATCATTCCATTTAGTTCTCTACCATCATGGCATTAGAGGTCTGAGGCACATCTAGTGCATCAGGGTCTAGTGCTAATGTTCCGAGGAGGAGCTATAACTTACAGGGCAAAGACCATTTTGAGATCTAAAAATTTGATGGCACAAACTTTGCTCTATGGAAGAATCAGATTAAAGATGTGCTTATTCAAAGGAGGCAATGGAAGCCAGTAAATGGGATTTCAAAGAAGCATGCTGACATGGATGAAGATGACTGGGATGAGTTAGATGAAATGGCCAGGTCTACCATTCGCTTGCACCTAGCAGATAATGTTTACTTTATAGTATTAGACTGTGAAAGTGTAGAAGAGCTTTGGAAGAAGTTATGCAATACATATGAAAAAGAGACAACATCAAATAAAGTGTATCTGATGAGAAAATTATATGACCTTCATATGAAGGACAGAGATAGTGTTGTTGCTCATCTAAATGAGTTTGATGCTATATTATCCTAGTTACAGGCTCAAAAAATGGACATGGATAATGAAATGAAAGTAGTGTTAAACGTTATATCGAAATATAAACGTTAATCGTCACTTCTACTTCGGGTTCAAAGTATTCAAGTTCATCCGATTCTGAACCTTCTTAACAGTAAAGGTTTTCTGTCACCACGTGGGTTCTTGGGAGTGGTAGGGGTCTGTTAGACAGAGGCCCTGTACTATTTTCCCAAACTCTCATATAAGCATTAAATACGCTATCACGTCTTAGCTCAGTACTGAACACTGTTAACTACCCGGCCTATTGAACGTTAGAAATTTCGGACTGGGTCTGCTATAGTGAAAAAGCAGTAATCCGATCTGACTTAAACTACTTGGCTATTTTACTCATTCACCGGATTTACTCAAGATGTACCTCTTCTTGTCTTGGGGTTACACCGAACATTATACCCAAGATATACAACTTGTGGTATGCAAACAATAGCCGAACCGTAACCATCTTATCACTAGCCCCAATCCTTCTGGGAACAGAATCCTCAAAAAACACCGACTTCAATTACTTCGCCGAACCTTAACAAACCTGTAGTGAGATCACTCCATACTGCCTACTTTGCCGATATATGCTAGCCACACTTAACAATGTTCAACGACACACTTAACCATTACCGAACAACTTCGTAACACACTGCCACTTGTTCGTAACTACCTTTTAAGATATGAACAACTACTAAGCAAACGCAGCAGAACAGAACATACAGATCCGAAATAGGCACTTCAACAATACACTACGCTTCCCAGAATGGGCGCATTCACAGACAAAATCGACACTACGAGTCCCGAATTGGACGTACTCACAGACAGAATCGAAGATGCACTTAACAAACAAAATCGACTAGACGATACACCTTAACAGGACCCAGCAGTTCCAGAAATGGGCGTGTTCTGCCATTCTTTTCTCATTTCCTTATATAGAGGATTTTTACAGTGGTGCGCGAATCTGTTGTTACCTGCGCATTTCTTGAAAGGCTCTTGCTATTTAAGGCGCCTGTCCTAGTACAACTGTCCTTATTCGGCGGCCGTCTAACAGTAGTATTGCTATTATGCACCTTGCCATCATCATGGGATACGTTTTACACAACTATTAGCAATAGTGCACCTGGTGGTAAACTCATCTATGGTTGGCACTCAGAGTGGAGATGCATACAATGTTTGTGATTCTTACTAAGGAAAGAATTAGCAACGTGGCAGGAGGAAGAACAAGGAAAAGAATGGTCAACGGAATGATAGTAGAAGTAAATCAAGGAAGAGGGATATTGAATGCCATTATTGTCATAAGAAAGGACACAGGAAGAAAGACTGTTATGCATTAAAGAATGCTAAAGGTAAAAAATAGAATGTTGATGGGCATGTTAAACAGTTACCTGCACCATTCACTTTGACTCAGAAGATTGAAGAAATTAATGTTATTTTTGATGATCCTGATGTGTTGACACTTGATAGTACTATGCCAACTGAGGCTCTTATGGCTGATTCACTTTCCCACACATGGATGCTAGATTCTAGTGCTTCTTTCCATGTGACACCACATAGAGAATGGTTCTAGCAAAGTCCCTTGGTACTGTGAGACTTGGTGACTCTTACCAGTGTGATGTTGTGGGGATTGGAGATGTGGTTGTGCAGTTCATTAATGGTTCAAAATTTACTATGCATAATGTACGCCATGTACCTCAGTTATCATGCAGTTTGATGTCAATTGCTCAACTTGATGACCTTGGTTACAAGGTGGTCTTCTATGCTCAATCCTTTCGCATATCAAAGGGCAATATGGTTATTGCAAAAGGAAGCAAAGTTGGCTCACTTTATCCTTTATTTGTATGATAGAAAGAACACTTGTTAGCTGTTAATGAACAACCTATGGCTTGTATTTGGCATGGTTGTTTGGGCCATATATCTCGTAGTGGAATGGAAAATCTTTCTCATTCTAGCTACTTACCTTTGTTATCTTTCTCCGATTTTTCATTTTGTGAGCATTGTCAATATGGAAAGCAAATCAGAAATCTGCATAGAACACACATTGACTCTTCAATTCAACCTTTGGATATGGTTGAGAAGGAAAATTTGGATATGGATTATGGGATCCTGAAACACGGTCAGTGATCAGAAGTAGTGATGTCATTTTCAATGAGTCTAAGATGCATAAACAGCCCATTAAGGAGGTTGAAGTAAGAAGAGTGGTGTTTGAGGATACTATTCCTCCAATTAGCATGCATAAAAATGTTGCACATAGGGATGTTCAAGAGAATGTCCATTCAGATCAGTCTACACATGTTCTTGTTCAGCAACCATTGAGATGTTTTGGACGTGTCTCACATCCACCTGATAGATATGTTCCAGGTTTAGATTTCGTTATGCTAACAAATGCCACTAAGCCTTTTTGCTAGAAAGAGGCAATGCAGACAGAGGATCATGTCAAGTGGGAGCGTGCCATGAAGAGTGAGTTGGATTCTATTCACAAGAATGCTACTTGGGATCTAGTACTTTGCCAAAGGGCAGGAAAGCTTTACCATGTAAATGGGTATATAAGCTGAAACTGACATTAGATAGTGCTTCTCCAAAGTATAAAACACCACTTGTTGCAAAGGGTTTTATGCAACAACATGGTGTTGATTTGGAGGAAATCTTCTCTCCAGTGGTCAAGATGACTAGCCTGCACATGTTGCTTGGATTCGTTGCAATGGAGGACATAGAGCTAGTCCAAATGGATGTGAAAACTGCTTTCTTGCATGAAGATCTTACAGATGAGATCTATATGGAACAACCATAGGGTTATGTAGTTCATGGCAAGGAAAGTCTAGTTTGTAAGCTTAAGAAGAGCTTGTATGGACTTAAACAGTCCTCTAGAAAATGGTACCAAAAGTTTGATGCTTTTATGAAGTCTCAAGGCTATTCTCGAAGCAATGAGGATCATTGTCTCTATATAAAGAGATGCTCATATGATAGCTTGATATGCTTGATACTTTATGTGATGATATGTTGATTGCTGGGAAGTCCTCTTATGATTTGTGAACTCCCAAAAAGAAGTTGTTGAGTCAGACATTTGATATGAAGGATTTGGGGGATGCCAAACATATTCTTGGCATGCGCATTACTCGTGATAAGAGTAAAAGATGCATATACTTGTCCCAAAGTGAGTACATATCCAAAGTACTTCACAGGTTCAATATGCAGGGTGGAAATGCATTGAGTACACCTTTACCCACATATGTGAAATTGAACAAGGATGATTGTCGCAAATCAGATGAGGAAAAGGAATTCATGAACAAATTCCTATCAGTCTATTGTTGGTAGTCTCTTGTATGCTATGGTAGCTACGAGACCAGACATTGCATTTGCAATGGGAGTAGTGAGCAGATATATGTCTAATCGTGGCAAGAAACATTGGGAAGCGGTCAAGATGATTTTAAGATATCTAAGTGGCACTAAGGACGAGGGAAACCATCTATTATTGGTTACATAGATTTTGACTATGCTGGTTGTGTAGATAATTGTAAGTCTACATCAGGGTACATTTTTCATTTTACTGTAGGTGCTATCTCTTGGAGATCCCATCTTCAAGAATGTACAATTGTTTCCACCATAGAAGCAGAGTATGTTGCAACAAGTGAGGCATGTAAGGAAGCATTGCGGCTTTCTCGTCTTGCTTGTGATATGGGTTTACCTCAGCATGTACCTTGTTTGCTCAGTGATATTCAGAGTGCCATTGCTTTGGCTAAGAATCCACTGTATCATGCAAAGAACAAGTACATTGAGGTGAGGTATCACTTCATTAGGTATTTCTTAGCCACTGAGTGCATTATTTTTGAGAAGGTTGACACTCGAGATAATGTCACAAATTCTTTGACTAAAGCTCTACCATAGGATAGCTTTCGACACTATTGTCACTTGATGGGGGTTACTTGATTCATGATCTTACACAGTCCCTTGTATACTGTGTAACATGCCCATCAGGTGGGAGGTATAGTTTGTATACTTACACTCAGGTATTCTTTATCATTTTTTATTTTTCTCCCATAGTTACTTTGGCCATATTGGCCTATAGTGGGAGATTGTTACTGTTAGTGTCCATGTGAAAGGCCAAATGGCCACCAGACACTTCTTCTTATATGTTCTTTAATAAAAAATATAGTGGCTTGGTCAGTCATAGACTATAAGTTCGATCGCATGTGCAAGACCTAAGAACTCTATCTTTTTGCTCCCTATGTACTGTGTATTTTTGCGTATTCTACAACGTCTATGCGGAGTACTATGTGCAGCCTTAGGAGCTCAGTTTTCTACTCCGAGGATATCATCGTGGAGTTCTCGCAAAGGAGAGTGCACTGTGGTGCATCGCCATTGAAATACTTCAACATTCGTGTGTCCACCAGTGGTTTTTGCTTCATGCTTTTTAGTTCATGCATATCTTGGTTGAGCAAGAAGTAGCATACTATGGACACTTCTAGTTGTGAGGCTAAGTATAGGGCAACTTTTGTAGCAACTATTAAGTGTGTGTGGCTCAAACACCATATGGACAATTTGGGTGTTGGTGAGTCTTCTACCACGACCACCTTCACTGACAGTTAGAGTGCATCGGCAGTTGCGAGGAACCCTATGTTCCATGCTCGCACTACGCACATTGAGGTGCACTATCATTATGTCAGGGAGAGGTTCTTTGTTGGAGAGATTAGTTTGGCATATGTGCCCACATAGCAGAAGATTGCAGACCTTTTCACAAAGGCTCTTTCTAGGGAGAAGTTTGAAGCTTTTTGCAAAGCTTTGGGCTTATTTGTTTTTGTGGATTGATTCCACATAGCTTGACACTTCCTTATACATGAGTGCAACCTCTTTTTCACTACATCACTCCTAGGGGGATTTGTTGATATATTTTGTTCCTGATGTGTGTGAACATACGAGGACCATCAGACACTTTTTTCGCTCTTTAGGAGGTTATTTTCCCCCAGCTTGTATATACACCTATAACCCTGACCGATCAAATTACTTTGTACATTCTCTTTGTAATACATTCAGTATTGTTTTTTGTGCTCCAAGCTTCTTCTTCTTTCTTGTCTTGTTTGTGTGCTTCCGCAAACCTCAAACTCGAACATGATTGGCAACTATTCAATAAAAAGTTGATGCCATTATGAAAAATAGTACTTGGCCTTTATGCAACTTGCATTTTGGAAATATACCCTTTGGATCTATATGGGTCTATAATCTGAAATGCAAATCAATGCAAGTGTCGATTACTATAAGGCTAGTCTTGTAGCTAAAGCTTATGATCAGAGATAGGTAAATCCCTATGATGAGTAAGAATCTAAAAAATAAAGAGGAAGAACCAATCATTGGTATCTCAAAGTTCATTTTTCTCCTTCAATCCTCAAAAATATCAAAATCAGATGAAGAGATTGGTGAAGCACTAAAAGCTATCAAAGATCAAAAGATTTAAGATAACATAGAAACTTAACAAAAAGAGGAATCTCCAAAACATAATGAAGAGGAGAAGTTAGTAGATGAGAAAATAGAGAAAAGCACATTGAGAGAAGAAATAAAAGCCATTGTAAAAGCATATCAAGAAGAAATGGAGGTTATTAGACAAAGAGAGCCCAAAGGTTTCATTAGAGAAAGATCAAATATACAAAGATTTAGCATAAATGTATCTTTAGGAAAATAAGTGACAAGGTTTCAGAGGAAAAGATTGTAGTTAAGGATATAGACGATAGGTCACATAAAGAAGTGTTAGTAGGAGAAGATGTTATGATAGTTAAAAAGGATGGGGGAGTGCGTTTAGTTGAAGAAGAAATTTCTAAAAGTCAAAAAGATATAAAGAATGTAAAATCAATGGAAATTGTGGCTATGGAATCACATATGGCAATGAAAGAGAAACAAATGGAGATGCATACAGAGAAAGTCACAAAAACATAATAATTGAGGAACAAAAACAAGCAGTCGAAGTAGTAAAAAATGAAAAATATCCGAGTCAGTTAGTAAATTAGAATAATTATTTGAAGAGCAATTAAAATTGTTTTCATCTAATGAGAAAATAGTTATATAAGAAGGGGTAAACATAGAAGATGAACATAGAGATAGGGAAAAAGAAAGAACTTGATTATGAACTCAAAATGCTAGTAGAGTTAGAATTAGAATTGAGAAGATCAAACTCTAAATTACAAGATAGATTCATATATATGACCTAGGAGATTGTTAGAGACAAAAGAATTATCAGAGAATTGATACGGAAAAAATGATGATTTGGAGAAAAACATCAAGAAATAGCACCATAAAAGAGAAAGATATGGTCAAGAAATAGAAAATCAAAGTGAGAACATGGAGAGACAAGCGAAGAAATATAATATATTGTATTCATCATTCAAAAGGATCAAAGATGACGATGAGAAGCTATTAAGTATGTTGAATCTAGATAATGAGGCTTTAATTCCCATTAGCCAAGCTTCCTCATCAGAAAATGAAGATAAATTAAGGAAAGAGATTGAAGTTGAAAGATGAAAATAGAAGATTGAAGGAAAAAGAGCATAGGCAACATGAATTGATATAGTAACAAAATAAAAAAAAGTAATTATGATAAGTAATTCATTAGAGTTCTTCAATATGTACCTAGAATCACTAAGAACCTGATAAGTGTAGGTTAAATTATGGAGAAAGGTTTGTAGGTGAGGTTTGTAGATGTAAAGATAAAGGTGAATATAAGTCTAAGGATGAAAAAAAATCTACTCAAAAGTGATGATAAATAAAAGATACAATATCTACCTTGTAGTGTGTGGCATGTATGTTGAGATATCAAGCTCAACATGTGATGATCTAGGATTATAGGTATCACTTTTTCATTTTTGTGACATGTATAGTGGCCATGATAACATATATCATGGATACTTCATTTAGCTTGACTAGATTTATCTATCGAGAGTGATGGCACATTAGTTTCTTGCCAGCTCACTCATTCATAGACACTAGGATTTTCCTTATGTATTATTCTTTATATATTGCACTTGTATTGTTGTTTTAGGTCACTCTTGTACATTTTTTATGTAATAGAAGAAGAAGAAGAAGAAGAAGAAGAAGAAGAAGAAGAAGAAGAAGATCATTCTTCCTTGCCTCAATCTATGTGTGTGCTCCTCTTTGATTGTGAGAGTGTGTGTGTGTGAGCTCTCTTCCTTATCTTCTTCCTCGTGACATGGTATCAGAGCCAGTATGGATGTAGAGAGCTCATGGAGAAGGCCGACGGTGAAGAGTATGGGAGAACTCATGGAGAAAGTGTGACTTCACAAATGAGCTCAGATTGCTACAAAAATTGGCGTGAAGCTAGAAGGCATCAAAATATTCTCATGAGTTATCCCTTTAGGGCCACTAGTTAATTGTAAATTTTTTGTTTCAGAGCCATCTCGACCTTGGTTTTGAGCCCGCAAGCTAGGACCCATAGAAAAACTAGGTCTTTTTGCAAAACCGTAACTTGCATCCTATTCCAAAACACTCATATATTGCAAATCCAGAATTTCAAGTGATTTTGTGTACTGTTGATACACGAAAATTATGTTTTTGAGATCAAATTGTTACGTCATAGTGTGATAATGTTCAAGCAGAAGTACAACTTGTAGTGTCTTTGCAGTATTGTGAATTGCTACAAAAATGGCAAATGCAAATGGAATGAGTCAGCTTATGAGCGATAAGCTAGACAAGAACAACTTCCATGCTTGGAGATTTAGAATGATGAATTTGCTGATGGGAAAAGGCTACTGAAATTACATCAAAGGATAGAACAAAAATGCTCTGTAGTTACCACAGAGGAATAAGACTGTGGATTAGTTAAGAGCATATGAGGAATGGAATCAAGGAGCATGAAAGGTAATGTATTGGCTATCTATTAGCATAAATGATAGCATGTTTGGGAACATACAGGATGCCAAGACTCCAAAAGAGGCTTCAAATAGTTTGGCCACATTGTATGAGACCGATACAAAGGCATGGAAATCGAAACTCAAGAGCGAGTTGCATACACTAGAGAAAAAGGGCATGTCAGTAAGTGACTACACTTTGAAAATCAAAAGCATATGTGAGTCACTTGCATCTATTGGCATGAATGTAGATGATGATGATAAGGTGAAAAGTGTGCCTTCATGGTTTAGGAGAAGCATATATGCAGTTCAAAACTTCTATACAGACAAGGGAAAATAGTCTGAATTTTTCTGGTATGGTGTCTGTGTTGATTATTGAAGAAAAGAATCTTGGTGAGGACTCAAACTCCCAAGGAAAACCTAGTTTTGAGGAGGTATTCTACTCTTGCAGAGGAAGAGGCAGAGGTGGAGGTTTCAAAAGTGGAAGAGGAAACAGTAACCAAGACCAAGGTCAACATCCGAACCATGTAGGAGGTAGAGGATAGTTTTGAGGGAGGGGGAGCCAAAGAGGCCACAGAAATTTCCAAAGAAATGATTCATGTAATGAAAGTAAAAGATGCTAGAATTTTAGTACACCGGGAGACTTTGATTGTGATTGCAGGTTGAGGAATTAAAATAATAGAAGGCAACAAAACAACTATGCATCCACAAGTGCATATATTCTGAGAAGTTATTCATGGCTCAACATCATATGATGAATACTATGTCTTTTGATATTTTGAAATCAAATGGTAATGTGTGGTATGTTAATTCAGGTGTTTCAAATCACATGACCACTCATGTGGAATGATTTACTAGTTTGCAAAAATTACTAGTTCTTGGATACATTGAGATAGGTGATGACACATCACACCATATCGAGCGTACAAGAAACATAGCATTGCCTATGGAGGATGGGAAGGTAAAACATCATGCTGATGTGTTGCATGTTCCAAATTTAACAAAGAATCTATTATTTGTTTGACAACTGATTGAACAAGGTGTACAAGTCAAGTTCAATGCTGATGGGTTATATGTAGAAGAGTACAAATAGGATGGCCGATTGATTGTGAAAGGAAACAAAGTGGGTAGGATGTTCACCTTGAATTTGAAAATTCTTGAAATGAATGCAGCCATGTTTGCAAAAGGTGCAGGAGTTATTGTTGACATAGAGATCTAGCATAAACGAATTGGACATGCGAACTTGCTGAAGTTGAAATCGATGCAATCAAAGGAGATTGTCAATGGACTGCCAAATTTCAAATTTGTAGAAATGAAAAAGGTATGTGCAACATGTCAATTTGATAAAAGATCAAGAGCATCATTTTTGCATGACAAGCCTGTTAGTGAGAATGTGCTAGAAATAGTACATACCGATGTTTGGAGTCCTACAAAGACCACATCTATGGGTGGTTGCATGTTTTATGTTACTTTCATTGATGACCATACATAGAAAGTATGGGTATATTTCATGAAAAATAAGAGTGATGTGTTCACTCACTTTTGGAATTTTAAATCTATGGTAGAAAAGTAGATAGGGAAGTATATTCAGACATTAAGATCTGATGGAGGAGGTGAATCTATGTCAAATGAGTTCAAAAACTTTCTAAAAAGTCATGGAATTCGGCATCAATTTTCATGCAGGTACATGCCACACTAGAATGGCATTGATGAACTAAAAAATATACATATTGTAGAGATAGCAAGAGCCTTGATGGCTAAGAAGAATATGTCTCATTATTATTGGGTAGAAGTTATGCGCACTGCTGTATTCATCATGAATAGAACTTCGACAACTATTGTTTATCAAGTTACACCTGAAGAGAACTTTACAAGTAAAAAGCCAAACTTATTAGATATGAAAGTTTTTGGTTGTATTACATATGTTCATGTTCCACATGAGTGGAAGATGAAGCTTGATCCAAAAGTAGAAAAATGTATCTTCATTGGATACTCCCTTGAGAAAAATGGATATAAATGTTATAATCCACTCACACAGTAGGTGAAGCTGAGCAGAGATGTGGTGTTTGATGAAATGTCAAGCTTCTATGCAGATGCGAAAGAAGGACTTAATCCTGACTCAAACGAAAAAGAAAATGCTGAAAAATCAAGTGTAGAATCTCAAGTTTTGAGTAGACCAAATGCATCAACAAAAAATAGTTCCAACTCAAATCCATGGAGTGGAACATTGCATGGAAATTTTAGTCTAGCAAATTCATAAAATACATCCAAGAAAGGTAAAGAAAAGCTTTCTGCTAGTGGTAAAACATCTATATTTTTGAATACATTGATGGAGATTCAAGTGGTTCAGAAAAGAGTCTTGATGAGGAACTTGGATTGCCCTCTGTGAAGACTCCAAGAGTAAGAAAGGCACATGCAAATGACACAAGGAGAAGTGATCGAGGACCAAGAAGATATGAGAGGATGCAGAATTTAGTGCAATGATTGACATATGATAGTTACATGGCTCCTCATTGTGACTACATGGCAAAGGTAATACAAGATACAAAACCCTCTTGTTTTGAAGATGCAATTGGAAATGCAGATTCGAAAAAAGCTATGGATGAGGAGATAGCTCCATTTTATGGAAATGATACATGGAAGGTGGTTGCCTTGCCACAAGGAAAGAAACCAATAGGTTGCAAGTGGGTTTAGAAGGTAAAACACAATGCTGATGGTAGCATAAGCACACAAGCACGCTTGGTAGCAAAAGGATATGCAAAAATATATGGCATTGATTATGAGGAAATGTTTAGCCCTGTAGCTAAAATTTCTAGTGTTACAACACTTATTGCAGTAGCTACAACAAAAGGATGGACTTTGCATTAGATGGATGTGAAGAATGATTTCTGACATGATGAGTTACAAGAAGAAGTATACATGGACCATCCACAAGGATATGAAGATTCAAAGCACCCAAAATATGTTTGCGCATTGCAAAAGGATTTGTATGGACTTAAACAAGCTCCTTGTGCTTGGCATGCAAGGATTGCTGATTATTTTTCCACCATTAGATTTTCTATGTGTGATGCAAATCATTCATTATATGCAAGGAACGGTGATGATGGCATCACGATTATGGCTATTTATGTTGAATTGATTGTATGAGGTGATAATGAAGCAAGCATTAAAGAGGTAATGCAACTTCTTATGTAGGAATTTGACATGAAAGATCTTGATGTGTTGCACTACTTCTTGGGCATTGGGTTTATACATACAGAAACATGTATATGGATGTCACAAAAGCAATATGTGTTGAGTATGCTACAAAAGTATGGTATGGATGATTGTAAGCCAATTTCTATGCCATTAGATCAAAATTTGAAGTTGGATACTACATCAGGTGAAGCATTGGAAAATGCTACTATGTACAGGAAAATTGTGGGAAGTTTAATATATCTCATAATTACAAGGCGTGATCCAAGCTACACTAATGGGATTAAAAGTCAATTTATGTAGGTTCCTAGGAAGCAACATCTAGATGTTATGAGGCATACTCTACGTTATGTGAGTGCTACTTTGGATTATGCATTATTTTATGATGTTGGTGTATTTTTGCAAGTTCATGGATACATCGATGCAGATTGGGCTGGTAGTATTCTAGATAGAAGATCTACTAGTGACTTTCTATTCTCACTTGGAAGTGCAGCTATTACATGGAGCAGTAAGAAGCAACCCACTATTGCTCTGTCGAGTACAAAGGATGAGTATAGAGATGCTACAATGGTAGTATGTGAAAGATCGGGGTTAGAGATGCTACTTGTAGATTTAGGTGTGGAAGTCCAAAATCCTATCACCATACATTGTGATAATCTTTGCAACATACAGTTAGCATAAAACACTATTTTCCATGCTAGAACAAAGCATATCGAGGTACATTATCACTTCATCAGAGAGAAGGTATGAGCAGGTGATATTGATCTTGTTTATGTGAGGACAAATGAGCAAGTTGCTGATATTTTTACTAAAGCACTTGGAGTAGAGAAGCTAAAGAAGTTTCAGAAGATGCTTGGACTAGAGGACATGACATTCATATCGGGGGGAAGTATTGAGATATCAAGCTCAACATGTGATGATCCAGGATGACATGTAGCACTTTTTCATTTCTTTGACATGTATAGTGGTCATCCCAGTATATGTCATGGATAATCTCCAAGGCATAGAGTTAGTACAAACTCATATTTTTCATGCTAAATAAAGCATATCAAGGTACATTATCACTTCATCAGAGAGAAGGCATTAGCAAGTGATATTGATCTTGTTTATGTGAGGATAGATGAGCACGTTGTTGATATTTTTAATAAAGCACTTGGAGCACAGAAGCTGAAGAAGTTTCAAAGGATGCTTGGACTAGAGAACATGACATTGAACTTGAGGGGGAGTGTTGAGATATTGAGCTTTACTAGATTTATCTACCAAGATTGATGGCACTTTTGTTTCTTGCTAGCTCACTCATTCGAGGACATTAGGATTTTCCTTATGTACTATTGTTTATATATTGCACTTGTTGTATTGTTGCTTTAGGTCATTCTTATACATTCTTTTTATGTAATAGAAGAAGAAGAATAAGAAGAAGATCATTCTTCATTGTCTCAATCTGTATGTGTGCTCCTCTTTGATTGTGAGTGTGTGTGTGTGTGTGTGAGCTCTCGTCCTTATCTCCTTCCTCGTGACAATGTAGTGGGCAATCAAATGGAAGTTGTGAGTTAAGAAGAAGGCACAAACTTCTTCACATACTCATTGGCTATAAAAGTGGAGTGGGAAAACAATCTCAACAAGCAGAGAAAGAGGCAAGAGCCCTCAGTAGTTGGGTTCGATCTTAGAAGCCATTTTCTCATTTTGACTTCTTATAGACCAGTTCCAATTGCACATCACTTTGTACCTAACCGTGTTGTGAGTTTCATATTTCAGTGCATATGTAACCATTTCTTGCATTTAGAAACTTATTAAAAATTTTATCTTGTTTACTTTCTCCATCACAAATCTTGCCTTGAAAGGTTCTATATAGTGTGAGTTATCAGTCTGAGAGTGAATTCTAGTTCTTCAACATACCTATGTGGATATGGTCTATTTTGGTTAGTTGCATTTTTTGACCAAAATGTATCAAAATTATTTTATTTATAGCTTGGTGGAAATTTTAACTTGGTGGAAAGTTTATTTTTTGTATATTAGTTTATTTATAGCCTGGTGAAAAGTTTATTTATAGCTTGGTGGAAAGTTTATTAATCTGAGAGTCAATTCCAGTTCTTCAACATACTTATGTGGATAGGTAGCATGTTTTGATCAATTAAATTTCTCAACTAAAAAATATCCAAACTACATGTTTTATAGGTTGATAGAAAGATTATTGTGTCTTACTTCTATGTCTCAAATGTCTTCTTGAAAGGTTTTATAGACTATGGGTTATCAATTTGAGAGTGAAGTTGAGTTCTTCAGCATACCTCTATGAGTAGGGAGTCTAATTTTGTCACTTGAATTTTCGGATCAAAATTTGATCCGAAAATAGTTTGTTGGAAACTTCTTTGTCTTATAGTTTGTTGGAAATTTCTTTGTCTAGTTTGATTAAATAATTCCATAGTTCCATTTTATTTTTTGACTTGAGAGAAGCAAGCAATCCAAGGTGTAGGTATTTGTCCAAGTGCTAGAGCTACTAGGGCTCACTACATGCTTCTTGTTGTGCATAGGAGAACTCATTCTCCAATGTTGATATTAGAGAAAAAATTGTGCAAAAGCTTCATCAACAAGGTTGGAGATGATGCAAAGCAAAAAGGAGCTACAAATCAAGGGGGAGCTTCACAAACTCAAGAGCTAAGGACTATATACCTGTGTGGAAGTTTAGAATGAACAACTACCTAACAGGCAAAGGCTTGTGGGGTATCGTGAGTGGAGATGTTGCTCAACCACAAATCAATCAAGTTACAAACACCTTCATCCAAAGAAGGCAAGCAAAATAATGGGAAGAGAGGAATAGGATAGTCATGTTCCTCATTTCATAAGTCATTACAGATGCCATGGTAGGCTATTCAACATCTAGAAATAGCCACGGATGATTGGGAAGCTCTTGAAAGGATGTATTCAACAAATACAAAAGTTAGGAGACTTCAACTCAAGTATGTGTTGAATACAATCAACAAAAATTCGAGTCAATCCATAGCTGAATATACTTTGAAGATTAAGGAGCTAAGTGATGTGTTAGCTTCTAGTGGCACAATAGTTGAAGATGAAGATCTTGTGTGTTTTACTCTCAATGGATTGAGAGAGATGAAAGATGGGAGCCTTTTATAACTTGACTTGAAATATGCATATCCAATTTTTGAACAACTAATCCCTCATCCTATCACAAAAGAGCTTACCTTTGGTGGCTCCAAAGGAAAGGAAAACAACAACCAAATGTTGCATGTACGTCAAGGTAAAGGAAGGAACTCAAGAGGAGGCTCAAGAGAAAAAAGAAGAGGTTAGAACAACTCGAACTATAATCATAACAATTCAGAAAACAACAAGGATGGATCAAATGCCAACAAACAAGGAAGAGGTCAAGGTAGAAGTAGAGGAAGAGGCCGGGGCTCCTATAATTCTCATAAAGGTATAACATGCTATCACTGTGGTAAAGTAGGAAACTATGCTAGTTATTGTTGGCTAAAAAATGGAAGATCAAATGGGGCAATCAAGGGAGTCAAAAAAACTATGCAAGTAGGTCAAGTGAAGGAAGCAAGAACATATTACTTGCAATGACACATGACTATAGAATCTCTTATGAAGATAACAAAAAAAGGTACATACATTGATGTAGGTTGTAGTAACCATATGTCATGCCAAGGGAGTTTTTTCACTAATCTATGGGTAACTAGTGGAAAAGGATGTGTTGGAAGAGGTGACGATATTCAACACACGGTTGAGAATATTGGAGATATAAGGCTAGGAGATACAAGTAGAGAAAAGGTACTATCTAATGTTCTTCATGTTCTTATAATTTCAAAGAACTTGATTTTCAATAGGAAAAATGGTAAAGAATGTTGAGATATCAAGCTCAACATGTGATGGTTGAGGATGAAACATATCACTTTTTCATTTCTTTGACATGTATAATGGTCATGTCCTTTCTCTTGAGATGGTATTAGAGCCAGTTTGGCTACAGAGAGCCCTTGTGGAAGGCCGATCATGAAGAGTATGTGAGAAGGCATGGAGAATGCACACTTCACAAATGATCTCAATTTTGTGTGAAGGTAGAAGGCATCAAAGTATTTTTGAGAGTTATCCCTCTACGATCACTTGTTTTGCCAAGATTTTAGTTTCAGAGCCATCTTGACCTCTATTTCAAGCTGCAAGGTGGGACCCATGGAAAGAGTTTGCCAGTCTGCAAAACTATAAGTTGCATTATGTTTGACAACACTCAAATATTGACAATATAGAACTTCAAGCAATTTTGTGTACTGTTGATACATGAAAACTATGTTTTTCTGAGATCCAACTCTCACTTCATAGTGTGACAATGTTCAAGCAAAGTACTGCTTCTAGTCTTTTTGCAGTATTGTGAATTGCTATAGAAATGATAAATGCTTATTGAATGATTCAACTTATGAGTGATAAGTTGGATAAGAATAACTTTCATGCTTGGAGATCCAGAATGAAAAATTTCTTGATGGGAAAAGGCTTTGGAAGTACATCGAAGGAGAGAATGAAAACGCTATGTAGTTACCAGAGAGGAATCAAACTGCAGACCAGTTAAGAGCATATGAAGGGTGGAATCAAGGAGCACATAAGCTAATGTATTGGTTGTCTATTATCATATAGGACATCATGATTGGGCACATACATGATGCTAAAACTCTGAAAGAGGCTTGAAGCAGATTGGTCACATTGTATGAGACCAATACAAAGGCATAGAAATTGCAACTCAAGAACGAGTTGCATACACAAGAGAAAAAGAGCATGTCAGTAAGTGACTACATCTTGAAAATCAAAAGCATAGGTGAGTTGCTTGCATCTATTGGCATCAATGTAGATGATGATAATAAGGTGGAAATGTGCCTTTGTGGTTTAAAAGCTCCATATAAATAGTTCAGAACTTCTATTCAGACTAGGGAAAGTATTCTAATTTTTGCAAATCTCGTGTCCATACTAATAATTGAAGAAAAGAACCTTGGTGAAGACTCAAATCTCAAGGTAAAGTTGGTTCTCAGTACGTATTCCTCTCTGGCAAAGGAAGAGGCTTCAAAAGTGGAAGAGGAATCAACAACCAAGAGCAAGGTCAACAATAGAATCATGCAAGAGGTAGAGGACAGTTTGGAGGCAAGGGGAGCCAAAGAGGTTGCATAAATTTCGAAAGAAATGAGTCAGATAATGACATTAAATGATGCTAGAATTATGGTAAACTTGGTTACTTTGAATGTGATTGTAGGTTGAAGAATCAAAATAACAAAAGCAACAAAAAAACTATGCATCAACAAGCACAGATGATTCAAAGAAGTTGTTCATGGTCTAATATCACATGATGAGTACGATGTCTGATCATGTTTCAAAATCAAATGATAATGCCTGGTATGTTGATTCAAGTGCTTCAAATCACATGTGTAGTCATGTAGAATTGTTTATTAGTTTGCAAAAATTGCTAGTTTCTAGATATGTTGAAACAAGTGATTATACACCACATCCTAAATAAATTTCAGCCTCTATAAATTCAGAGAGGTTGAAATTGACATGCTTCACATACCTTTTGCAAAGATGCAAAAGGTATGTGAAGCATGTCAATTTGCTAAACAGTCAAGGGCATCATTTTGCATGACAAGCATGCTAGTGAGAATGTGCTAGAGATAGTACATACACATGTTTGGGGTCTTGCAAAGACCTCATCTATGGGAGGCTATAGGTTTAATGTCACTTTCATTGATGACCATACATGAAAGTTATGGGTATACTTCATGAAAGAGAAGAGTGAGGCATTTATGCACTTCTAGAATTTCAAGGTTATGGTGGACAAGCAGATAGGAAGTATATTCAAACATTAAGATCTAATGGAGGAGGTGAATACATGTCAAATGATTTCAATAGTTTTCTAAAAAGTCATAAAATTTGAAGGCAGTTTTCATGCACATACACACCACAAGAGAATCACGTTCTTGAACACAAAAATAGACATATTGCAAAAATAGCAAGATCCTTGATGGCTAAAAAAAATATGCCTCATTGTTATTGGGAAAAACTTGTGCACAATGCTATATATATCATGAACAAAACTTGGACTATTGTACATCAAGTTACACCTGAAGAAAAATTTACAAGAAAAAAGACAAACTTATCACTTATGAAAGTATTATGATGTATAACATATGCACATTTTCTAAATGAGTTGAGGACAAAACTTGATTCAAAAGTAGAAAAATGTATCTTCATTGGGTATTGGGTATTCTCTTGAGCAAAAAGGATATAAATATTACAACCCACTCACACGACAGGTGAAGTCAAGTAGAGATTTGGTGTTTGATGAAATTTCAAGCTTCTATGCAGATGCCAAAGAAAGACTTAATCTTGACTCAAATGAAAAAGGAAATGTTGAAAATGCAAGTGCAGAATCTCAAGTTCTTAGTGGACCTCATAATGTCACTAAGCAATAGCTCCAACTCAAACCCATGGAGTGCAAGATTGCATGAAAATTTTAGTCCAAAAAATTCATCAACTACATCCAAAAAACATAAAGAAAATGTTTCTAATGGTAATAAAACATCTATAGTTTTGAGAACATTGATGGAGATTCAAGCGGATCACAAAAGAGCTTTGATCAAGAACTTGGATTGCCCTCTGTGAAGACTCCAAGAGTAAGAAAGAGATATTAAGATGACACAACAAGAAAAAGGGACCCAGGACCCTAGCAATCTGGGAGGATGTGGAATTTAGTGTAATGATTGATGTATGATAGTTACATGAATCATCATTGTGCATATATGAACAATGTAATACAAGATGCTCAACCTTCTTGTTTTGAAGATGCAATTGGAAATGCAGATTGGGAGAAAACTATTGACAAGGAGGTGGCTGCACTTTATGGAAATCAACATGGAAGTTTGTTCCATTTCCACAAGGAAAGAAACCCATAGGTGACTTGATTTTAGGTGGTGATGATGAAGAAATCATTAAAGAGGTAAAGAAACTCCTTATGCAAGAATTCGGCATGAAAGATCTTAGTGTGTTGTGGTAGTTTTTGGGCATTGAGTTTATACACATAGAAACATGTATAGGGATGTTGCAAATGCAATATGCCTTGAGTATGGTGCAAAATTATGGTATGAGTGATTGTAAGCCAATTTCTATGCCATTAGATCATAATTTGAAGTTGGATACTACATCAGGTGAAGGATTGAAAAATGCTACTAGTACAGGAAAAATGTGGGAAGTTTGATATATCTCACAATTACAAGACCTAATCTAATTTATGCTCTTGAACTTCAAAGCCAATTTATCCAAGTTCTTAGGAAGCCACATTTAGATGCTATGAGATGCACTCTACATTATGTGACTGCTACTTTGGATTATGCATTGTGTTATGAAGTTAGTGCAAAATTGCAGGTTCATGGATACATCAATGCAGATTGGGCTGGTAGTATTCTAGATGGAAGATATTAAGCTCTTACATGGAGCATTAAGAAGCAACCCACTCTTGCTTTGTTGAGTAGAGAGCCAGAGTATAGAGGTGCTGCAATGGCAGTATGCAAAGCATCATGGCTAGAGATGCTACTTGTAGATTTAGGTGGGGAAGTGCAAAATCCTATCCTCATTTATTGTGAAAATCTTAGCAGCATCTAGTTAGCACAAAATCCTATTTTTCATGCTAGAACAAAGCATATCGAGGTACATTATCACTTCATAAGAGAAAAGGCTTAGCAAGTGATACTGATCTTGTTTATGTGAGGACAAATGTGCACATTGCTAATATTTTCACTAAAGCACTTGGAGTAGAGAAGCTAAAGAAGTTTCGAAAGATGCTTGGATTACATGAAATGACGTTGAGATTGAGGGGGAGTGTTGAGATATCAAGCTCAACATGTAATGACGGAGGATGATATGTATCACTTTTTCATTTCTATGACATGTATAGTGGTCATGCTGGTATATATCAGGGATACTTTAGTGAGCTTTACTAGATTTGTCTAATGAGAGTGATGACACATTTGTTTCTTGCAATCTCACTCATTTGTGGAGGATTTTTCTTATTTACTATTCTTTATATATTACACTAGTTGTATTGTTGTATTAGGTCATTCTTTTACATTTTTTTATGTAATAGAAGAAGAATACAAAGATCAATCTTCCTTTCCCCCATTTGTGTGTGCTCTTCTCTTTGTGTGTGAGAATGTGTGAGATCTCTCTTACTTATCTCCTTTCTCTTGACAAAGAAGGGTTATCAAGTTCGTATTCAGTGACAATGGGGGCTTCAAAAGAATCTAAAAGAAGGTTTCAAGGTCATTGCTCAAGGTAGAAGAGAAGGAAGGATGTTCACTTTGGATGTTCACCATGCACATGGAAAGGTCATGTACATTCAATTTGGGAACAAAAAGATTTTGGGAGCTGGGCTTATGACACATAAGGGTCAGACACATCAACATTGCAAAGCTAAAAGACATGATCAAACATGAAGTGGAAAGAGTTGTTCCAAAATTTAATAGCATTGGACTACATGAGTTGCTTGTCAACTAGGAAAGTAAATGAAGTGGCCATGAAAGAGGAGCAATCTGTTGACCCAAATGTCATGGAATTGATACATATGGATGTATGGGGACCTACCCAAGTGTCATCAATGGCTAGTAATAGATTTTGTTTTTCACCTTCATGGATGATCACTCAAGAGAGATATGGTTGCTTTGTATGAAGAAAAATAAAAGTGTGTTCTCTATATTCAAGAGATTCAAAACACAAGTCGAAGAAGAAATAGGAGGGTTTATCAAAACCTTAAGGTTGAAGGGTGGAGGGACACTTCTCCAAACAATTTTTAGATTTTCTACAAGAGAATTGGATGAAAAGGCAATTTACTTATAGGTATACATCTCAATAAAATGGAGTACATGAGAGGAAAAATATACAAATTGCTGAAGTTGCAAGATGCATGCTTCATGAGATGAAGGTGCTATTATACTATTTGCTTGAAGCTACCACAATTGCCATTTACTTGATGAATAGGTGCACAACATTGGGAATACATAACTTGACACGAGAGGAGGTATATTCTGGTAAGAAAGCTAATCTTACACACCTGAAAGTTTTTGGATGTGTTTGATTTTTTCACATTCCACAAGAAGTTAGAACAAAAATGGAACCAAGGTAAGAAAAATGCATTTTCATCAACTCTTTGACAAAGCAAAAAGATATAAGTGTTACAACCCCACAAAAAAGGAAGTAAGAGTCTCACAAGATGTGGTCTTTGATGAAGGAAGACCATCGTATGAAGGTAAAGGAAAGGAAAAGGTTCTTGAAGAAGATTGTGATTACAATGGATGAATAATCAAAGAGAAATTCAGGAATTGAGCACAAAAATTTCAGGTCCATAGGCACCTACATCAATTGAAGAATGTTCAACATGTAGGGAGACTTGTAAGTCATTCTTTGTCTCCAAATTCAGCTTATAGTAGAGCTGAAGAATCAAGTGTTACTCAAAACAGTGAGATAGATGCACATGAACAAGAATATGAAGAGGTGATCACTCCAAAGGTAAAGCTGAATAGGTTGAGGAAGGAACTTTCAAAAGGAAATGAAAGAAGATCTTCAAGGACAAGGTATCCCACTCAAAGGATGAATTATGATAGTTTCATGGGAAAACATTTTTCATACATGATGCAGGTTTTTGAAGACAAAGAGCCTGATACATATGAAGAAGCTTGTACACAAAAGGAATTGAAGCAAGCTAGAAAGAGGAGATCAAAGCTCTCGAAGATAATCACACATGGGAGCTAGTGCCAAAGAGGAAGGTATGAAGATTGTTCCAAACAAATGGGTGTTTAAAGTAAGGAGGAATGTTGATGGTTCACTGGCTAGAGATAAAGCTTGGTTGCCAAAGGATTTAAATAAACATTATGGTGAAGTTTTCAGCCCGGTTGCAAAGAGGGGAACAATTAGAAATTTAATAGTAATCAATGCTTCAAGGAGGTGGCCATTATACCAACTTGACATAAAAATGCTTTTCTCAATGGAGAACTACAAGAAGAGGTATACATGAGTCAAACAATCAGATTTGAAGATGAAAACCATCCAAACTTTGTTTGCAAGTTGAAGAGGGCACTTTATGGCTTGAAGCAAGCACCATAAGCATGGAATCAGAGATTGGTAGAGTATCTAACTAAGTGTCGATGCAACTCAAGTAGTGCAGATCCTTCATTATACATCAAGAAGGAAGAAAATAGAGAGGTATACATCTGCATATATGTTGATGATCCCATCATAAGAGGGAATGATGTTATAGGTATTAAAGATATAAAAAGAAAGCTTGTTAAGGGTTTTAAAATTTCAGATCTCGGAGAGCTGAAATATTTTTTTAGGAATTAGAGTTGTTTATGGGAAAGGTGGCATCTGATTGATGCAAAGGAATTCCTTGTTGGATGTTCTTTTAAGATTTCGAATGAGTGAACAAAAACCAATCACTCAACACATGGACACAAATACAAAGATTTTCTCACATGATGGAGAACTATTGGAAGATGTAACAACAAAAGAAGCATTGTAGGATCATTAATCTATGAAAACATTACAAGACGATCTATCTTGTGTTGTTGGAATACTTTCTCAATTTATGCAATCTCTGACAAGCGAACATTTAAATTCAACCAAGAGAGTGTTGAGATAAATAAAGAATACAAGTAATCATGATTTGTTTTACAAGTTTAGTGAAGAATTGCAAGTCAAAGGCTTTAGAGATAATGATTGGGTAGGTTCAAAGGAAGATGGAAGATCAACTGCACGTTATGTGTTCATGATAGGGAGCAAACCTATCACATGGAGCTCAAAAGAAGCAACATACTGTTGCACTTTCATCCATGGAGGCTGAATACAGAGGATTAGAATTTGCCATATGTAAAACAATGCGTTAGGGGAAAAAATGAACCCTGCATAAGCCTTTTAGATTAAGAGGTGATTAGTGATGGACCAATGAGAGGAGGGTGGTCGCCACAGTCTAGGGCCTCAATCAAGTAGGCTAGGCCTAGGTTTCCCTCGCTTTGAACTAGTCAAAACAACCAAAATGTGGTGAATAACATGGTATTTCGTGCCTTAGTGGTTTTATAGACCACAAAAGTCGAATTTGTCGATCCGAGATTTGGACCATTCGATATAGAGGAGATCCAATGGTGGATGTTGAAAGAAAGAGAGAAAGGTGCCTTTAATCATCCATCATTGGATGGGGCAATCGATCCAAAGCTTGTGATTCTCCTTGTAGAGGATTGAGAATCTTTGAATCCTATCCTTTGGATCAACTAAAGATCCAACAATTCATATTGCATCCCAGCCATGTGATAGTGCATTTTGATTTTACCCGTTGGATTCAAATGCATCTGATGGGCAACATTTATTTCAGTCCCATTTTAGGTACTCTCTCTCTTTCCTTTTCCCATGTCTCATGAATGATGTGACTCTTATTTTGTCTTATTCTGCCAGACAGTCGGACCTAAATTGTTGCCATCTGATGGGGCACTGCAACTACGATACCACTTTTGGTATGGTAGCCCAAATACCACTTGTTATGGTCGACGCGGCAAATACTCGAACCTTGTCAAGCCTTCGGAATTCGCCACGTCACCAAAAAGATGCTAAGCTAGAGCGATATTAGAACACCTCCATAATCAACAATAGCTTAGCTAGGTTACTGCCACTCAAACATATAAGACTGTATTTTGAATTTACTGAAATTCAACTGGAACTTCACCGGACTGTCACCAGACTGTCACTGTAATTATACCGGAATCTTACCGGAATCAACTCCTATTCTGTTTGTAATTTCTTCAAGTGAATATACATGAAGTAAGGAAGTGATGCGTGAACTTCCTTCACTGAATGAACTCTTTCTGAAGTTTAAGGAAAAACTTCACCAGTTCAGAATGCCTTCTTCCAGTCAGACTTTGTACTGTGTCTGCATATCCATTTCACCGAAATCCTTGATGAACTGATAGTAGAGATGTCTAGCTATAAGATAAGCTATCTCTCATACAAAACCTTAATTTATTCTGCGAGATATACTTCGTTGTTCTACCGGAAAATACGTTCACTGAAAGAACTGTTACTTACCGAAAATGCTTTTACTGAGACAACTGTAATTGACCGAAACATTCGTTTACTGAGAAAATAACTGTTAACTAACTTTATACCATAACACGAAAATACTGAGGTCTCTTCACATACAAGCAGTGCGCGCAAACTTCCACATGAACATGTGTTTTCTATTAGAGAAGATGTGTAGAATGCTAGCTTGGCCTCTTCTTGCTCAAGCTATAGAAACTCTCCTACACTGAGTAGTTTCTTCTTACCATCTCTCTCAGATGAATACCTGACATTTCAGGTTTCTGTTATTCATCTTTACATACGATCTCTTTGGCATCTTCTAAGCCTATTCTTGATCTCTATATGCACTCTATTTCAAACTTCACGCTCTTCTCACGCACGTTCTTGCTCGCACTCCCTCTCTCTTTTCTTATGCATGTTCTCTCTTTATATACAGTTTGATTCGGTGTAACAAACTCTAACAAACTCTGATTCTGGAAGATTCTGCGCTATACATAACGGTCGTGAATTTGTCCCTTCACTAAGGCTTTGATTTTTTGAACACTTTGATTCCACTTTTCTTTATCTTTCTTTATCTTTATGTCTGTCTGTATGTCAAATTAGTGAGTGATTCTTCAACAGCTCCCCCTCAATCACTAATTTGACTCTTCCTGTCTTTCATATAATTTCCTTTCTTTTATACCTGCCATTTCTTTGAATCTACTTGTCTTCGTTCCATCCAAGCTCTTTGTCAGAATATCTGCAATTTGATCTTTTGTCGGAGTGTATACTATTTCTATCTCCTTCTCCATTACCTTTTCTCTCAGGAAATGATACTGAATTTCTATGTGCTTTGTTCTTGCATGAAATACTGGATTTGTTGCAAGATACAGCAAGCTCATATTATCTCCATGTATGATAGGTATACCTTGATCAATGCCCATGCTTTTGAACAAGGTCTGCATCCATATCACTTCTTTAGCTACTTCTACAAGTCCTTTATATTCTGCTTCTGTTGATGATAAAGCCACTGTGTGTTGTTTCTTCGAACACCAGCTCACTAGCTTATCTCCTAGGTATATCATATACCCATGCGTTGATCTTCTGTCATCTTGACTTCCTGCCTAGTCTGAGTCACTGAATACTCTTAGCTTTATATCTGACATAAAAGGATAATATAATCCTTCCTTTACAATTCTTTTGATATATCTAAGAACTCTTTGTCCTGCAACCCAATGTTGATCCTTCTAACAATGCATGAACTGTGAGAGAACTCCCACTGCATAGCTAAGATCCGGTCGTGTTAGTGTAGCGTAGATTAAGCTTCCCACTAACGACTGATACTTCCTCATATCTTTAAACTCTGCACCACTATATTTACTGAGTTTATGATTTACTTCAAGCGGTGTTGAAGCTTCTCTGCAATTCTCCATATTAAACTTCTTCAATAAGTTTAGGAGATACCTTTCTTGGGAAACATATACACCATGATCTGTGTATGTGATTTCCATTCCAAGAAAGTATGATAACTTTCCTAGATCATTGAACTTAAACTCCTTTTCAAGAAATCTCTTTACTTCTTTAATTCCTTCCTCTGAGGTACCTGTGATTATAATGTCATCTACATAAATGCAAATGTAGATCATACCTTCTTCTGTTCTCTTGATGAGTAGACTTGCATCTGCTTTCGAACTTTGGTATCCAAGTTCATTGAGATATTTCACAAGTCTGTAATTCCAAGCTCTTGGAGCTTGCTTCAGTCCATAAAGTGCTTTCCTTAATCTGCAAACAACGTTTGGGTATTTGGAACTTACAAACCCTTCCGGTTGTTCCATATAGACTTCGTCTGATATATATCCATTCAGGAATGCATTCTTGATATCCAGCTGACTTAGCTTCCATCCTTTTGATGCTGCTATAGCAATTACTGTCCTTATGGTTGACATCTTTGCCACTGGACTGAACATCTCATCATAGTCTATGCCATGCGCCTGAGCATAGCCCTTGATAACCAGTCTAGCTTTGTGTCTGGCTATCCTTCCATTTGCAAGTTTCTTAACTTTGAAAACCCATTTGTTTCCAATTACTTTCTTACCATTTGGTTTAGGAACAAGCTCGCATGTCTTGTTCTCTTCTAGTGCGTTGAACTCTTCTTCCATTGCTTCTTCCCATTGCTTCTTGCCTTTAGCTTCATCATAGTTCTGAGGTTCTTCATGTTTTTTGACCATATATGCATAATTTTTCTGAGTTATATACGAAGTATCATAGGAATACCTTTCAGGTTGTCTCCTTACCCTGTTTGACCTTCTTGGTTCAAACTCTTCATGTGTATCTGAATACACTTCTTCATCAAATCCTTGTTCATCTCCATTTCTCATACCTGATCCGATCCTGGACGTACTTGCCTGCATATGATCTTCATCTCTATTCACCTCTACAATTGATTTCCCTTTCTCTTTCCTTCTTATCTCTTCTTCAAATTCTTCCGTTGTGTGACTTTGATCTGTATACCAGCTCTTCTGTTCATCAAATGTAACATCTCTAGAAACAGTAAACTGTTTTGTTAGAGGACTCCATAACCTGTAACCCATCTGCTTTTCATCATATCCGAGGAACACATATTTATCTGCTTTTGGTTCGAGCTTATGTCTAAGTTGTGATGGTACATAAGCATAAGCTACTGATCCAAACACTTTGCAATGATCAAGTGTTGGTTTCTTTCCCCACCAAGCTTCATAAGAGGTCATTCCATCTAAAGCTGTACATGGTAATCTGTTTACCAAGTATGTAGTTGTATTTACAGCTTTAGCCCACAGATAATTTGGACAATCCGTTTCCTTTAGCATAGCTCGTGCAAACTCAACTAGAGTTCGGTTCCTTCTTTCTGCTACACCATTTTGTTGTGGTGTATACCTGCAGGTTATTTCTCTCTTAATACCTGCATTCCAAAGATAATCATTGAATTCTCGAGAGAAGTATTCTCCCCCTCCATCAGACCTCAGTCTCTTAAGCTTTTGACCTGTGAGTCTTTCAGCATATGCTTGAAGGTTTCAAATACTTCTGTTCTTTCCTTCAAATCATATAACATTATCCATCTTGTAGCATCATCAATGAATAAAACATAATACCTTGAGCCACTGATTGATCCTTCTTTTGTTGGACCCCATACATCTGTATGAATGAGTTCGAGTACTTCATCATGTTTGAATCCTTTCTTCTAGAAAGGTAACCTGTGGGCTTTTCCCATCTGACATGCTTCACACTTGTGAATCATGTGTTGGTCCTGTACATTCGGTAATCCCAGTACTGACTGATTTGAAATCATAGCTTTAATTCCTTTTTCATTAAAATGACCTAATCTCTTATGCCAGAGATCAAGTTCTGTATTCACCTTTTCACCATGTGTGAGCAACGCTTGACCGATGTTCCCTTGTACTCTTAAAGTAAAGAGTCTACCTTCTTTCTTACCAGAGATAATTTGATCATATCCATTCTCGGGATCTTCTACAAATACTCCTTCATTTGTAAATCTGACCTGAAAACCTTTCTCAACTATCTGTCCTACACTAATTAAATTTTTCGGTATTGTTGGAACATACAAAACATTGGTTAGCAAATCTGCTCCACTCTTACACTTCACTTTTCCAATTGAATGTATACTATGCCTCGTATTGTCACCTGTTTGAACAGTATGACTAGAACTACCTTTTTCCAATTCTGACATGAGTTCTATATTTCCTGACAAGTCATTAGAACATCCAGAATCAATGTAAAATACCTTTAGGTCTTCGTTATTTGATGTGCTGATTGAGTTCATCATCAATGATGTATGCCTTTCATTCTGTGTATCATTTGCGTAGTTGTTGTAGGTGGTGTTGTAGGATTGATTTTGTCCCCAACTTCTTGCTCCACCTCTACCATAGCTTCCTCTTTGATTCTGTCTACCTCTTTGAAAATTATTCTGATATCTTCCGCTTCTGCCTCTACTATTGTTATTCTGATTCTGATTTGATCCTTGTTGATTGTGCCAACAATCATGAGCCAGATGATTATTTAGTCCACAGATCCAGCAAGCCTTCTTGTTGTTATTCTGGCTACCTCTTCCTCTTCCAAAACCTCTTGCTCTTCCTCTGCCGATGCCTTTACCTTTTGCATAATAAGCCTGAGAACTCGACTCTTCTTCATCTTTTGACTTACCTTTGTCTACTTTCTTCTTGTTCTTCATGTACATTGCAGAACGTTGTCCTTTATCTCCATCTCCTTTCAGGTCTTGCTCATATATGAGCATCAAACCAAGCAACTGATTTAAATATGGTACAAAATGATTTAAAGAAAGTTCAATTGAGAGTACGAAAGGTTTCCACCTTTCATCTCCTCTCAAACCTATTAGCAGTTGCGCTATCAATCTGTGATCTTCGACATCTTCATTTATGGATCCAAGACTATCTGCTAGATCCTTCATCTTAGTAACATAGTCACTAATGCTTTGATTCGACTTCTTTTTGAACGTTGTGAATTCGGACCATAAGATAGCCTTCCTAGCTTTTGTAGTATTTTGGAAATGATCTTCCGATGCACTCCATATGTCCTCCGCTTTCTCCAGACCTCTAATGTGCGGTAGTAGATGGTCTGTAACGGTATTATAAATGTATGCTCTTGCTGTTGCATCTTTCTTCTGCCACAGCTTCAAGGCTTCTAATTCTTCTTTTTCCGGTTGACTATCATCTTTGAAAGTCGACTTCTTTTCTTCTCTGCTCACATACATCATTAAATCCTTACTCATAAGTAAGGCTTCCATGCGCATTACCCATGCGGGATAATTATCACTGTCCAATTTGTCAATTTGGACATGATCTGCCATGATCTTCTTGTTTTTGTTACTTCCGGTGACCTTTTGAGAATCTTTCTGCTCTTCAGAATCTTTCTCATTCTGAAACCACTTGTGTGGTTAACCCGGGCTCTGATACCACTGATGGGGCACTACAACTACGATACGACTTTCGGTATGGTAGCCCAAATACCACTTGTTATGATCGGCGCGGCAAAGACTCGAACCTTGTCAAGCATGCGGAATTCACCGCGTCACCGAAAAGATGCTAAGCTAGAGCGATATTAGAATACCTCCATAATCAACAGTAGCTTAGCAAGGTTACTGCCACTCAAACATATAAGACTGTATTTTGAATTTATTGAAATTCAACTGGAACTTCACCGGACTGTCACCAGACTGTCACTGTAATTATACTGAAATCTTACCGGAATCAACTCCTATTCTGTTTGTAATTACTTCAAGTGAATATACAGGAAGTAAGGAAGTGATGCGTGAACTTCCTTCACTGAATGAACTCTTTCTGAAGTTTAAGGAAAAAACTTCACCAGTTCAGAATGCCTTCTTCCAGTCAGACTTTGTACTGTGTGTACATACCCATTTCACCAAAATCCTTGATGAGCTGATAGTAGAGATGTCTAGCTATAAGATAAGCTATCTCTCATACAAAACCTTAATTTATTATGTGAGATATACTTCGTTGTTCTACCGGAAAATACGTTCACTGAAAGAACTGTTACTGACCGAAAATGCGTTTACTGAGACAACTGTAATTGATCGAAACATTCGTTTATTGAGAAATAACTGTTAACTAACTTTATACCGTAACACGAAAATACTCAGGTTTCTTCACATACGAACAATGCACGCAAATTTCCACATGAACATGTGTTTTCTATTAGAGAAGATGTGTACAATGCTAGCTTGGCCTCTTCTTGCTCAAGCTATAGAAACTCTCCTACACTGAGTAGTTTCTTCTTACCATCTCTCTCAGATGAATACCTGACATTTCAGGTTTCTGTTATTCATCTTTACATACGCGATCTCTGGCATCTTCTAAACCTATTCTTGATCTCTATATGCGCTCTATTTCAAACTACGCACTCTTCTCACGCACGTTCTTGCTCGCACTCCCTCTCTCTTTTCTTATGCACGTTCTCTCTTTATATACAGTTTGATTCGGTGTAACGAACTCTAACAAACTCTGATTCTGGAAGATTTTGCGCTGTACATAACGGTCATGAATTTGTCCCTTCACTAAGGCTTTGATTTTCTGAACACTTTGATTCCGCTTTTCTTTATCTTTCTTTATCTTTTTGTCTGTCTGTATGTCAAATTCGTGAGTGATTCTTCAACACCATCCATGATCCAAATCCAAGGGTACTCCATGCCCACGAGTTCATACTCTCCCTCTTCCTTTCTCCCATCACTTACAAGTGCAAATGATGGACTGTTCTATTTTGTCTTCTTTTGTGAGACATAAAATCTTCAATCGTGTCCATTCGTGAAGAGCATCTAACATCTCTAAATAGCCATGAACCCAAGAACACTGAGAAGTCTATTTTGTCATTTTTTGCCAGACACACCCTTTTTAATCCAAACCATTCATGAAAAACATCAAAGGGCTCTAAATAGCCACGAATCCATCCAAATCGATCACTCAAATCTAGCTCTTTAGAAATAATATTTTTATATTAAAAACCACTAGTGGTTTTATTTTCTTCATGAATCTTAAACATGATTAATTTTAATGCATAAAAGTTAGGTGGATTAGAAAGCTTTTGGCTGATCTTGAAGTGCAAGTTGGAACCATTCATCTATATGGTGATAACATGGCAAGTATTTACTTGGCAAGCAATGCCACGTTTCATGCAAGGAGTAAGCACATAGAGGTCCACTACCATTATGTAAGGGAGAATGTACTCAGCAAACATGTGGAGATATAGCTTAGATCATAATAAAAGAACAGGTTGTAGACATGTTTACAAAGTTCTTGGATGCTTCTAAACTCAAAGGTTTCAAGGATGAGATAAATTTGTAGGACATGGCTGAAGATAACTCCCAAATGAGCGTGAGGGGAAGTGTTGAAGATAAATGTGCAAGCTCATTTTCACATGAGCTATGCTTGGATAAATTTCCCAAACATAAAGCTAAAGGTGAATATAAGTCTAAGGATGAAAAAAAAATCCTAGTCAAAAGTCATGATAAATAAAAGATACAATTTTTGCCTTGTAGTGAGTGGCATGTAGTGGGCAATCAAATGAAAGTGGTGACTTAAAAAGAATGCACAAACTTCTTCACATGCTCATTGGATATAAAAGTGGATTGGGAGCATGTTCACAACAAGGAGAGAAAGAGGCAAGGGACCCTAGCAGTCAAACTTGATCTTAGAAGCCATTTTGTCATTTTGTCTTTTCATAGACTAGTTCCAGTCGCACATCACTTTGTACATAGTCATGTTATGAGGTTCATATCCAACCGCATATGTAACCATTTATTGCATCTAAATACTTATTGGAAATGTTATCTTATGTGCTTTCTCTATCTCAAAAATCTCCTTCAAAGGTTCTATATTATGTGAGTTATCATTCCAAGATTGAAGTCTAGTTCTTTAGTATACCTATGTGGATAGGCAATCTAGATTCGTCATTTGAGTTTCCCAACCAAAACATATACAGATTAAGTAATTTATAGCTTGTTGGAGATGTCTCTTTATCCAATTTGATGGACTAAATCCATAGATCCATTTGAACTTTGAGTTGAGAGAAACAAGCAATCCAAGGTGTAGCTATCTGTCCAAGTGTTGGACCTACAAGGGCTCACTAAATGCTTCTTGTTGTGCATAGGAGAACTCATTCTCTAAGTCAATTGGAAAATGCTATTCATCAAACTTCTCTAGTATGTACCTAGAATCACTAAGGACCTGATAAGTGTAGGATAGATTATGGAGAAAGGTTTGTAGGTGAGGTTCACAAAGCATGGAAAATATGTAGATGATCCATATAAAGGTTTCAAGAGAATAGAAAAAGGAGGGAAAACAAGTAGATTGTTCACTTTTGAACTCCAAGACACTAGGAACATAGCATTTTTCAATTGTAGTACTCAAACCCTATCATATTTAGAGGTTTTTATAAGAGATTGGCTCAAATTAGAGAGAGATTCCTCCAAAAAATTACTAGAGATGAACATGTGCTTGGAGTACCTAACATTTCAAAAAGGCATTGGATTTACAAGTGCAATGCATGTCGATTTGGGAAATCTCACAAGAAACCATTCACAAAGAAGGGATACATGGAGACATTTTGGAGCTTGTCCACACTGATGTTTGGGGACCAAGAAAAGATCCATCCATCTTAGGGTCAAGGTACCATTTTTCTTTCATAGGTGATTCTAGCACATGGACTATACTTTATTTCATGAAGCATAAAGATGAAGTTTTCTCATGTTTTAAGAAGTATCTAGCTCTTGTGGAAAATTAAATGGTAAAACCCTAAAAAGAATAAGGTCTGATGGAAGGGGAGAATAATACTCCCACTCATTTGATTCCGACTTTCAAAATAGGGGAATCAAGCGAAAGATAACCACCAAGCATGCACCTAAGTAGAATGGAGTAGTAGAGAGGAGAAATAGGACCATTTTAGAAGCAACATGGTCCATGTTGAATGAGAAAAAATTACCAAATTACCTATGGGTAGAGGCAGTATCCACTACCACTTACCTCATAAATAGGTCGCCCTCAAAGTGTTTGGATGGTATGACTCCTTACGAAGCTTGGAATGGAAGAAGAATAAGCTTGGACCATTGCAAGATATTTGGGTACATTGCCTATGCACACATACCATCTCAAATCATAGGTAAACATGATCCGAAGATAGAGAAATGTTTCTTTATAGGCTTTGAACTAAATAAAAAAGGTTATAGGCTATATAACCCTAGCACCAAAAGGCTTCACTGCGAGTAGAGCTATAGTGTTTGATGAAAACAAATCTTGGTTTGAAGATGATTGGAAGAATATCAAGTCTCCATATGAATTGGAGGAAGACTTTCCAACCCTCTCAAGCGAGGGTACACATACACTTGAAGATTCATGTGATTCAGAAGATGGATCCGAAGAATCCTAGGAGGGAGATCAATTCACGGATCTGCAAGGGTAAAGATGCTTGTGTGTAGGAGATGTGTTTGAGAACAAAACAAAAAACTCTAAAAATAATTTAAATTTTAAAAAGAACAAAAATAAAAAATTTAAATATACTTCAAAACTTAAAACTTCATAAACATTAAAGAACTAAAAACAACCAAAAATAAATTTTGCAAACATATTTTTTTGATTACTACTTTCCGTTCATTAGAGTAGGAATAAAACCATAAAAACAAAAATAAAAAGAAAAGAATGCTTGGTGACATTCACAACTAGAGAAAAAGAAAGATCAATTTAAATCACGAAATCCAAGAAGAAAGAGAGAATTCATGTTTTAAAGAGTAATCAAGAAAAGAAGCAACTCAAATTTGATTGAGAAGCCTAAACTAACACAAATACGTTCAAACTCTAGAAATAGGTTTTGACTTAAAGATCTAAAATTCATAAGTCAAATTGGATTTCTAGTCTTAAAAACCTAGAAAAAGAATCAACTTTAAGTTTATACTTGAAGAAGCAATCAGCTTGAATCACAAAAGGCAAAGCAAATAGAATTACAAAAGACCTTAGTTATTAAATCTGAGACTCTTGGCTCAGAATCCTAGAGAGAAGAGTGAGTAAAAAGATCTAAACCCAGGTAAGATATTGAGAGAATAAAAAAATCATTAAGGAAAGCCTACTTTCTCTTCCCTTGGCTCATAAGAAATAAAATTAAACGAGTCACTTAAATAGAAACATAAAGTTAGGAGTTTGGACAAAAATAGAAGTAGAAGAAATATGTATATATGTTTATAAATAAAAAATGAAATTAAGTAAAAAGTAATTATTTTAGAAAAGTAAATTATATGATAAATAAAAATAAAGGTAAAAGAAGAATTAGAATGTTTTATTACAAGTATGGGAGTTTTTTGTTGTCTTTAACGTTACTAAAATCATCGAGTTTTTTCCTAATGTCTTTTTGTAGACATTGAAGAGTGTTGAAGAGACATATTTGAAGAGCTTGTTAGCAGCATCTTGAAGATTGGGAGACCTTTGCCTATAGTAGAGCTTGAAGATTGAAGATCTCTGCCCGTAGCATAGCTTGAAGACCAAAGACGTTTGCCTATAGCAGAAGTGTTTGAGATCTAGAGAGGATTGCCTGAGCAGTTGATGCGATCTGCTTTTGAGTTTCAATTTATCATATGTTTGGAAGAAAATCTTCATTCCTTCAAGGATCATTTTTAGTGACTATATAGATCCCTGCTTACTTTGATTATTTGAAACTTTTTATCATGTCAAAAGTAATCGAAGTACATTGTATTTTCCATGGACAATAGAAATAATCACATGGCTTTACCCTCTATTTCTACTACATTTTCCTCTTCCGCTGCTCCTTTGACCCCCTCAAGTAAACTTCAATCACATTACATTCATCCATGAGTTTTGCATACCCTAAAATGTTGATCATTTTGTGTTCATCCACAAGTTTCTCTTACATCAACTGTGTAGTTCAGTACACACAACTCAAAGAGAACTCCTAGAGAGTAATAGTACTAGTGACTCCCTTAACAAGCTCAAAAAATGTTAGCTAGGGGTATGATCAAAACTATGGTGAATATTACATTTATGATAACAACCCCATAGAATAGGAAGCAACCTATGACAATATTATTACGAGTATGATGGCTATGGAGACTCTTATGGGTCTCAATATGCCAACGTGATGTATGCTGCACCTAGATTCACAACCCATGTATGACAAGTAGTAAGATCACAAGTGTTGAGAGGAACTTGTTATAGATGCAGAGGGGACCATTTTGTTAGGGAGTGTAGAATGCCCCATCCACCTCTCCATAGGTCTTGGGAAGGATACTGAAATGAATGTGGAAAGAAACAACTCTTTTGAAACTTTCCAAATAGTCCTTCCAAAGCATCATCAACTACTCAAATCAATGTGATTGAGGTAATTGAATCCTTTCGAAGTGATAACGAGTGTGTATTGCGTATCAAAGTAGTCGCACAAGCCCAAAGCAAGGATAAGGAAGAGACCCTTGGTGAGCATATGTCTAAAAATTTGACAAGCAAGCTAAGAAAAGAAACCTCACCAATGGTGATAGAAGACTCTGAAGAGTTTTCGGAGAGCTCCAAAAATAGAAAAGCTCAAAAATGGAAAAATAGAAGAGAAAAGATAAAGAACAAGTGGATGAAGAAAATTGTTGAAGAAAAGGAGAAGATGTTGATAACTAAGGAACCTACAAAGAACAGTCAAACAAATGAGGAAAAAGATTAGCAAATGAAGAACACACACACGAATGGGTAGGATAGAATCTAGTAGATCCCATGCCTACAAATTTATAGATGATGTTAAAAGTCTATCAATCAAGGATAGTGGTAGGACCTAGTTTAGAGAAAGATGACAGATGTTACCCTAGAGGAGACCTAGAGAAAGAGAGGTTGGATTTATGCAAGAAATTAATTGACTTTGCTTAGACTACTCTAGAAAACAAATACTAACCATTTCGAAAACTAGAATTCTAGAGAAGAAATTCCAAGAATGTTTAATGATATGCCACCTAGAATAGATATCCTAAGAAAGGGGAACTAGAATTGGTGACTAATGAAATTGGCTCCTTAATCCCTAAAGTAGAAGCATCTTGGCGAAAAGATCTTTGGGCCAAAGTCCAAGAAAATCGATGGAAAGAGAACAAAGGGGGAGATCCTCCCTATTGAATTGGATGCATCTTTGAACCAAACAATGATAGAAAAGGAGGTAGAAATGGAAATGCTCTTTGAAATAAGCTTGGAAACAGATGGAGCCATTAGCTTATCCACACTTCCAAATTATATGCCTCAGTATGAGCAAAAGTCTAATTTCTTCCATGCTTGTAGCAAGGACTATATAACATAAGTGGAAGTGTCTATATCGTTGAAAGAGCTTAAGGAGGCTAAAATACATTGCTCTTTATCCTCATAAGAACTATTGCAAGCCAAACCTCAACTGTGGGAAAAGCTAGCCTCTCAGCTCAACATTTAGAATACCATTAAGGTTAAAGAGAAGGCAAAGGACGACATCACTACGATAAAAATAAATATAGATAAGGTAGGAGATTTTAGTGAGGGTGATGAAGGAAACACATGTCTTTCAATCATATACAAAGGATACATGACCAAAGCCATCTTAAACATGGGTGCAGGAGTTGGAATTTCCATAAAAGAAATTTGGGAAAAATGGGGAAAACTTGCACTAAGACCAACTAGAATGAAATTCTACTTGGCAGATGGTCATGTTGAATGCCCACTTGGGTTATTGAAGAATGTAACCTTAAAAACCTGTGGAGTAGAATTTGAATACACCCTAGCCATATGTCAATTTGGCAAGGCAAGCAATTATGAGATTATATTAGGAAGACCTTTTATGTGCTAGTTGAAGGTAGTGGCAAACTAGGGAAGAGACACAATCCACCTTCAACACCAGGGCACCATAACTAGATGAAATCTTCAAAAATTCTCTTATAGGAATTTTCCTCCTCCCCAACAGAATCTTATCCATAAAGAGGAACATGAATTATCAATCCATAGTGTGGGATTTAGTGATCAATCATGGATGCATGAGGATATGCAATTATGGATTTGTAAAGATCCCTTAAGTGAAGAAAAATGGCTCCAATGCTAGAAACCTTGGACTATAGAGGAAAGACCAATTGATGGTCCAACTTACATGCCACAAATAATTCCTAATGAAGCTTTTGAGACTCATGAATGGATGCAAATATTAGCTTCATTAGACATCTCTGTAAATGAGGAAGTCATTACCATGGCTGAGTATGTAGAAGGTTATGATCTAAGCCTATTTGTGGTAATGGTCAAATAAGACAATGAAGATGAAGAGTATTATGAAGATTGAGATGGTCAAAGCATAATCATGGAACGTGAGTTTGATTCAAAAGAAAAATATCTAGAGGATGTTGGAGTAATAACCATGGGGGGATATTTCAGCATATTCTCAATATAAAAGTACCTTGGGAACCCTAGCAAGGAAAATGATGATAGAGAAGAATAGGATCAACTTAATGAATATTTTGAAGTCCTTGAAAACTTCAAGAGGTATGAGACAAAAGAGTGGAAGATAGCTATTCAAATTCATAAGAGAGAGACACATGATGGACTAGCATATGACAATAAAGTGTGGAGAATGAGTTCTCCTATGCGCAACGGAAGTGTGTAGTGAACCCTTGTATGTCCAGCACTTGGACAAATAGCTGCACCTTAGATAGCTTGCTGCTCTCAATACAACACTCAAATGGACTTGAGCCTTTATTCAATCAAAGTAGACAAAGAGAGATTTCTAACAAGCTATAAATAACTTAATTTGGACAAGTTTTGATTAGGAAACACAACTGACAAAGATGAACTACCTGTCCACACAGGTATGCTGAAGAACTCAGCTTCACTCTCGGACTGATAGCTCTCTGAATGTATATCCTTTGAGAAAGATATTTGGTACAGAGAAATTAGACACAAATAGCTTTCAAAAAGCTAAAAATCAAGTAATTTGGATGAGTTTTGATCAGGAAACTCAACTCACCAAGATAGACCACCTGCACACATAAGTACACTATAAAACTTGACTTTACTCTCTAACAGATATCTCACAGAATATGAATGATCTGAATGAGATATTTGAGACAGTGAAAGTAGATGCCAAGAGCTTTCCAACAAGACAAAATCACACAATTTGGATATGGTTTGGTCGGGAAACTGAACCGACCAAAATAGACTACCTATCTACACAGGTATACTAAAAAACTGGACTTCACTCTTTCACTGATATCTCACAAACTAGATAAGCTTTCAAAGAGATATTTGATATGCATAAAGTACACAAGATAAGATTTCCAATGCATGTTTACATGCACAAAATGGTTACATATGCACTGAGATATGAGCTCTGCAACAAAGCTGTGTACAAACTGACGTGCGGCTGGAAGGAGTCTAAGCGAAAACCAAAATGACAAAATGGTTAGATCCGACTACTGGGAGCTCTTGCCTCTTTCTCTCCTTGTTTTGAATGTGCTCCCACTTTACTTTAATAACCAATGAGCATGTGAAGAAGTTTGTGCCTCCTTCTTAACTCACCACTTTCTCCACTACATGCTACTAACTACAAGGCAAGATATTGTATCTCTTACTCATCATGAAGTTTTGACTAGACTTTTTCTTTTCTTATTTTTCCTTTTTTCCTCTACTTTTCCTTTATCTTTATATTTGGTAAATTTATCCAAGCACGGCTCATATGAAAATGAGCTTGTACATTTATCTTCAACACTCCCCCTCAAGCTCATTTGGGAGTTATCTTCAACCATGTCCTGCAAATTTATCACATCCTTGAAGCCTTTGAGTTTAGAAGCATCCAAGAACTTTGTAAACATATCTGCAACCTGCTCTTTGGTTCTAATGAACTTTATCTCCACATCTTTGCTCAGCACCTTCTCCCTTACATAATGGTAGTGGACCTCTATGTGCTTGCTCCTTGCATGAAACATAGGATTGCTTGCCAAGTAGATACTTGACATGTTATCACCATATATAGGGATGGTTCCAACTTGCACTCCAAGATCAGCCAAAAGCTTTTTAATCCACATTGCTTCACATGTGGCAAATGCTAATCCTCTGTATTCAGCCTCCATAGATGAAAGTGCAACAGTAGGTTGTTTCTTTGAGCTCCACGTGATAGGTTTGCTTCCTATCATGAACACATAACCTGAGGTTGATCTTCTATCTTCCTTTGAGCCTGCCCAATCAGCATCACTAAAGCCTTTGACCTGCAATTCTTCATCAAACTTGTAAAACAAAGCATGATTAACTGTATGCTTTATGTATCTCAACACTCTCTTGGCTGAATTTAAGTGTTCACTTATTGGGGCTTGCATAAACTGAGAAAGTACACCAACAACATAAGACAAATCAGGTCTTGTAATGTTTGCATAGATCAATGATCCTACAATGCTTCTGTATGTCGTTACATCTTCCAATGGTTCTCCATCATTTGAACAAATCTTTGTATTTGTGTCCATGGGTTGAGTGAGTGGTTTGCATTCACTCATTCCGAATCTGAAAAGAACATCCAACAAGTACTTCCTTTGCATCAAGTAGATGCCACTCTTTCCATAAACAACTTCAATTCCTAAAAAATATTTCAGCTCCCCAAGATCTGAAATTTTAAACTCCTTACCAAGCTTCCTTTTGATATCTTTAATCCCTGTAACATCGTTTCCTGTTATGATGAGGTCATCGACATATATGCAAATATATACCTCTCTATTTTCTTCCTTCTTCATGTACAACAAAGGATCTGCACTACTTGGGTTGTATCCACACTTAGTTAGATACTCTACCAATCTCTGATTCCATGCTCTTGGTGCTTACTTCAAGCCATAAAGTGCCTTCTTCAACCTACAAACAAAATCTGGATGGTTTTCATCTTCAAATCCAACCGGTTGACTCATGTATACCTCTTCTTGTAGTTCTCCATTGAGAAAGGCATTTTTGATGTCGAGTAGATATAATGGCCATCTCCTTGAAGCACCAATTGCTATTAAGGTTCTGATAGTTCCCATCTTTGCAACGGGGCTGAAAACTTCATCATAATCTATGCCTTGTGTTTGTTTAAATCCTTTGGCAACTAATCTAGCTTTATATCTAGCTAGTGAACCATCAGCATTCCTCTTTACTTTAAAGACCCATTTGTTTGGAACAATCTTCATACCTTCTTTCTTTGGCACTAGCTCCCATGTGTGATTATCTTTGAGAGATTTGATCTCCTCTTTCATAGCTTGCTTGTATTCCTTTTGTGTGCAAGCCTCTTCATATGTCTCAGGCTCTTTGTCTTTGATAACCTGCATCATGTATGCAAAATGTGTCGCCATAAAACTATAATAACTCAACCTTTGAGTTGGATACCTTGTCCTTGAAGATCTTCTTTCATTGCCTTTAGAGAGTTGCTTCTTTAACCTATTTAGCTTTACAATCGGAGTGATTACATCTTCATATTCTTCTTCACTTGCATCTACCTCACTATTTGCAGTAGCACTTGCCTCTTTGGCTCTACTATGAGTTGAATTTGGGGACAAAGAATGACTCCCCCTCCATGTTGAACATTCTTCATTTGATGTAGATGCCTCTGGACCTGAAGCCTTTGTGCTTGATCATTGAACTTCTCTTTGATTTGTTCCTGCATAATCATCACAATCTTCTTCAAGAATCTTTTCCTTTCCTTTACCATGGTCTTAGTTCATCAAAGACCACATCTCGCGAGACTCTTAATTCCTTTGTTCTAGGGTTGTAACACTTGTATCCTTTTTGCTCCGTCGAGTAGCCGATGAAAATACATTTTTCTGACCTTGGTTCCATCTTTGTTCTAACTTCTTGTGGAATGTGAACAAAGCAAACACATCCAAACACTTTGAGGTGTGTAAGATTAGGTTTCTTACCGGAATATATCTCTTCTGGAGTCAAGTGATGTATTCCTAATGTTGTGCACCTATTCATCAAGTAAATGGTGGTTGTGGTAGCTTCAGCCCAATAGTACAATGGTACCTTCATCTCGTCGAGCATGCATCTTGTATTTCAACAATTTGCCTATTTTTCCTCTCAGCTACTCCATTTTGTTGTGGTGTATACCTACAAGTGAATTGCCTTTTGATCCCATTCTCTTGTAGAAAATCTAAAAATTCTTTGGAGAAGTATTCTCCTCCACCATCAGACCTTAAGGTTTTGATAGACCTTTCTGTTTCCTTTTCAACTTCAGCTTTGAATCTTTTGAATATAGAAAACACCTCTGATTTTTGCTTCATACAAAACAACCATACCTTTCTTGAGTGATCATCAATGAAGGTGACAAAAAATCTATTACCAGCCATTGATGCCTCTTGGGTTGGTCCCCATACATCCGTATGTATCAAGTCCAAGACATTTGGAGCCACATAATTGCTCCTCTTGAATGGTTGCCTCGTTTGCTTTCCTAGTTGACAAGCTTCACATAACTCATGTAGTCCAATGCTATTAAATTTTGGAAGACCTCTTACCACTTCATGTTTGCTCATGTCCTTCAGCTTTGGAATGTTGATGTGTCCTATTCTTTTGTGCCATAAGTCCAGCTCTGAAATCTTCTTGTTCCCACATTGAATGTACATGACCTTTCCATGTGGATGTTGGACATCCAAAGTGAACATCCTTCCTTCTCTTCTACCTCGAGCAATGACCTTGAAGCCTTCCTTTGGATTCTTTATGAAGCACCCATTCTCATTGAATATGACATGATAACCCTTCTCTACCATTTGTCCTACTGAAATCAAGTTCTTTGAAATTGTAGGAACATTAAGAACATTAGATAGTACCTTTGCTCTACTTGTATCTCCAAGCCTTATATCTCCAATATGTTCAATCATGTGTTGAGTATCATCACCTGTTTCAACACATCCTTTTCCACTTGGTACCTGTAGATTAGTGAACATACTTCCTTGGCATGACATATGGTTACTACAACCTGAATCAATGTACCATTTCTTGTAATCTTCACAAGAGCTTCTATACTCATGTGTCATTGCAAGTAGTGTGTCCTTGCTTCCTTCACTTGAGGTGCTTGCATAGTTGCTTTGGTTCCTTTGATTGCCTCCATTTAGTCTTCCATTCTTCAGCCAACAATCACTAGCATAGTGTCCTACTTTACCACAATGATAGCATGTTATACCTTTATGAGAATTGTAGGAGCTTCGGCCTCTTCCTCTACTTCTACCTCGACCTCTTCCTTGTGTGTTGGCATTTGATGCATCCTTGTTGTCTTCCGAATTGTTTTGATTGTAGTTGGAGTGGTTGTGACCTCTTCCCTTTCCTCTTGAGCCTCCTCTTGAGTTTCTTTCTTTACCTCGACCTGTATATAACATTTGGTTGTGGCTGTCCTTTCCTTTGGGACCACCGAAGCTAAGCTCTTCTGTGACAAGATGAGGGATTAGTTGTTCAAAACCTAGATATACATCTTTCAAGTTAATGGAAGTTATAAAAGGCTTCCATCTTTCATCTTCTCTCAAGCCATTGAGAGTATAACACACAAGATCTTCACCTTCAACCGTTGTGCCAATAGAAGCTAAAGCATCGCTTAGCTCCTTAATCTTCAAAGTATATTCAGCTATGGATTGACTCGAGCTTTTCTTGATTGTGTTCAACTCATTCTTGAGTTGAAGTTTCCTAGCTTTGGTATTTGTTGAATACATCCTTTCAAGAGCTTCCCAAGCATCCTTAGCTTTCTCTAGATGTTGAATATGACCTACCATGGCATTAGTAATGACTTGCGAAATGAGGAACATGACTCTCCTATTCCTCTCTTCCCATTCTTTTGCTTTCCTCCTTTGGACTTCGGTGGCCATAGCTTGATTGATTTGAGGTTGAGCATCATCGCCGCTCACAATACCCCATAAGCCTTTGCCCATTAGGTAGTTGGTCATTTTAAACCTCCACACAGGATAGTTATCCTTATCCAACTTCTCTACTTGTTGACCCAAGTCAGCCATTGAAGAGTATCAAAGACTTTGAGAGTTACCTCGAATAGTTATAGTCCTTTGCTCTTGCGTTTGTGAAGCTCCTTCTTGTTTTGTAGCTCCTCTTTTGCTTTGCTTCACCTCCACCTCTGTTGATGAAGCTTCAACACCAAGTTTTCTCTGATACCAAGTATGGAGAATGAGTTCTCCTATGCGCAACGGAAGTGTGTAGTGAACCCTTGTATGTCCAGCACTTGGACAAATAGCTGCACCTTAGATAGATTCCTGCTCTCAATACAAAACTCAAATGGACTTGAGCCTTTAGTCAATAAAATTAGACAAAGATAGATTTCTAAAAAGCTATAAAAAACTTAATTTGGACAAGTTTTGATTAGGAAACACAACTGACAAAGATGAACTACCTATCCACACAGGTATGCTGAAGAACTGAGCTTCACTCTCGGACTGATAGCTCTGTGAATATATATCCTTTGAGAAAGATATTTGGTAGAAAAAATGTAGACAAAAATAGCTTTCCAACAAGCTAAAAATCAAGTAATTTGTATGAGTTTTGATCAGGAAACTCAACTCACCAAGATAGACCACCTGCACACATAAGTACACTATAAAACTAGACTTTACTCTCTGACAGATATCTCACACAATATGAATGATCTGAATGAGATATTTTAGACAGTGAAAGTAGATGCCAAGGGCTTTCCAAAAAGACAAAAATCACACAATTTGGATATGGTTTGGTCAGGACACTGAACCGACAAAAATAGACTACCTATCTACACAGGTATACTAAAAAATTGGACTTCACTCTTTCACTGATATCTCACAAAATACATAAGCTTTCAAAGAGATATTTGATATGCATAAATTACACAAGATAAGCTTTCCAATGAATATTTAAACGCACGAAATGGTTACATATGCACTCAGATATGAGCTCTGCAACAGAGCTCTGTAGAAACTGACGTGCGGCTGGAAGGAGTCTAAGGGAAAACCAAAATGACAAAATGGCTAGATCCGACTACTGGGATCTCTTGCCTCTTTCTCTCCTTGTTTTGAATGTGCTCCCACTTCACTTTAATAACCAATGAGCATGTGAAGTGTTGATGTATAAAACACCACAAGAAATGAATTAAGGTGACACTAGAACACCTCTATGGTCACCATTAACTCATTGCCACTCCAAACTTTGAGAAATGATAGCCGAAAGTGAGAACTTTGCTTCTACAGAAATTCCTAGTCACCGAAATGACATACCTTCAGTATTTTGCTAATTTCTCCTAGCTCAAGTATTATTTCGCCATGAAACTTTATAGGCTGAAACTAGAAGAGTAGAGCTTTCCAACAAGCTATCATATGCATCAAACGGATCTCTAGAACTCAAGTTATGGCTCTCACAAGATGACCCTGTATGAGCTTCCAAAACTGGAAACTTTGCCTGTTTTAGTATTCCTGGTGTCCAAAAATAAAAAATTCGATGCCTAGCATCGAATTTCAGTCAAGGTCGATGCTGGGCATCGACTTTGGGCTTTTTTTGGCTATTTTTCTGCACCAGAAACACTCTATTTTACACACACATGAAGAAGATGACTTATATGCTAGAAGTCGATGCCGGACATCCATTTTATGCTGGAACTCGATGCGAGGCATCGAGTTGCTCCACAAACTTCATCTTTTCAAGAAGATTTGGCAGTAGATAAAAACAGATATGAAGATAAAGACTTATCAAGTGAGATTCGATGCCAGGCATCGAGTTGTTGCATAAAACTCAACCTTTCAACATACATTCGATGCCACGCATCGACTTGCTTGGAAAACTTCAACCTTTCAAATCATTACACAGAAGACAAACACTGAAGATGGAGGAAGAAGACTTATACACAGAACTTTAACTAGTTCTTGTCATAACTATGAAAACTCAGAAGCTTACAAGTGCTTTCTCGCTCAGAGAAGCCCGACTATACTTAGTCATACAAAAATGAGTTCTTCTCACTTTCTCATTGTCTTCCTTCTTCTTCTCATCGCGTCAGTTAATACTAACTAACTTATATAGATTTTCTCATTCTCGTGATTTTAAAAAACTTCTAGAACTAAAGTGAACTAACTTTACAAATATGATACATTTGTGAATTTGTCCCTTCACATAGGCATGGGGTTTTCTTCCTAAGACTTGACCTTCAAATATATGTACAATTAGTGATTGTTTCTCCAACAGCTCCCCCTCAATCACTAATTGACATTCCCTGTTTCTTCATATCATCTTCTTTTCTTTTACTCCTGCCATGCTTTTGAATCTGCTGGTCTTCACACCATCCAAGCTCTTTGTCATTATGTCTGCTAACTGATCTTTGGTAGAAATGTACTGCACTTCAATCTCCTTCTCCATTACCTTTTCTCTGAGAAAATGATACTGTATCTCTATGTGCTTTGTCCTTGCATGAAAAACTGGATTTGCTGCAAGATAAAGTGAACTCATATTATCTCCATGTATTGTAGGTGTACCTTGATCAATGCCCAAGCTTTTGAACAATGTTTGCATCCATATGACCTCCTTAGCTGCTTCCACAAGTCCTTTGTACTCAGCTTCAGTTGATGATAATGCTACTGTATGTTGTTTCTTTGAACACCAACTTACAAGCTTATCACCAATGTATATCATGTAACCATGAGTTGATCTTCTGTCATCCTGGTTACCTGCCCAATCTGAATCACTATAGGCTCTCAACTTCAAATCTGATGTAAAAGGATAATATAATCCTTCCTTTATAGTTCCTTTGATATATCTGAGAACTCTTTGACCTGCAATCCAATGTGGGTCCTTTGGACAATGCATGAATTGTGACAAAACTCCCACTGCATAACTAAGATCAGGTCTTGTTAGTGTAGCATAAATCAAACTACCCACAAGAGATTGATACTTCCTCATATCTTTGTATTCTGCACCATCATATTTACTGAGCTTGTGATTAACTTCAAGTGGAGTTGAAGCTTCTCTGCAATTTTCCATATCAAACTTCTTCAACAAGTTCAGAAGATACCTTTCTTGTGACACATATATGCCATGATCTGTATAAGTAACTTCCATTCCAAGAAAGTATGATAACTTTCCTAGGTCACTGATCTTGAATTCTTTTTCAAGCAATCTCTTTACCTCCTTGATTCCTTCATCTGAAGTACCTGTGATTATAATGTCATCTACATAAATACAAATGTAGATTGTACCTTCCTCTGTTCTTTTGATAAGTAGACTTGAATCTGCTTTTGAACTTTGATATCCAAGATCATTGAGATACTTCACCAGTCTATAGTTCCAAGCTCTTGGAGCTTGCTTCAATCCATACAATGCTCTTCTCAACCTGCAAACAAAATTTGGATACCTGGAATCTATAAACCCTTGAGGTTGTTCCATGTATACCTCATCTGATATGTATCCATTCAAGAATGCATTTTTTATATCCAATTGACTTAGAGTCCATCCTTTTGAAGCTGCAATAGCAATGATTGTCCTTATAGTTGACATCTTAGCTACGGGACTGAATGTCTCATCATAATCTATGACATAGGTCTGGGCATAGCCTTTCACCACCAATCTAGCTTTGTATCTGGCTATACTTCCATCTGCAAGCTTCTTCACTTTATAAACCCATTTATTTCCAATTACTTTCTTACCATTTGGTTTAGAAACAAGTTCCCATGTCTTGTTCTCCTCCAATGCATTGAATTCTTCCTTCATTGCTTCTTCCCATTGCTTCTTACCTTTTGCTTCATCATAGTTCTGAGGTTCTTCATCATCTTTCACCATATATGCATAGTTCTTCTGAGTTATGTAAGAAGTATCATAAGAATACCTTTCTGGTTGTCTTCTAGTCCTGCTTGACCTTCTTGGTTCACATTCTTCATAAGTTTCTGGATACACTTCTTCATCAAATATAGGAGCTTCTTCATTTCTTCTTGTTAATCCACTTGTGGATGTACTTGCTTGCATATAGTCTTCATCTCTATTTACCTGCACAATTGATTTTCCTTTCTCACATCTTCTTACCTCTTCTTCAAATTCTTCAGCTGTACTACTTTGATCTGCATACCAACTTTTCTGTTCATCAAATGTAACATCTCTAGAAACAATAAATTGTTTGGTTAGAGGATTCCACAACCTGTAACCCATCTGCTTTTCATCATAACCAATGAACACATATTTTTCTACCTTTGGTTCAAGTTTATGCCTAAGCTGTGATGGCACATAAGCATATGCAATTGATCCAAACACTCTACAATGATCTAGTGTTGGTTTCTTACCCCACCAAGCTTCATATGGAGTCATTCCATTCAGAGCTGCACATGGTAATCTATTCACAAGATATGTGGCTGTATTCACAGCCTCAGCCCAAAGATAATTTGGATAGTTCTTCTCCTTTAGCATAGCTCTAGCAAACTCAACCAAAGTCTTGTTTCTTCTTTCTGCTACACCATTTTGTTGTGGTGTATACCTGCAGGTTATTTCTCTCTTAATACCTGCATTCCAAAGATAATCATTGAACTCTTGGGAGAAGTATTCTCCCCCTCCATCAGACCTCAGTCTCTTAAGCTTTTGACCTGTGACTCTCTCTGCATATGCATGAAAATGCTTGAAAGCTCCAAACACTTCTGATCTTTCCTTCAAAACATATAATGTTATCCATCTTGTAGCATCATCAATAAAAAGAACATAATACCTTGAGCCACGGATAGATCCTTCTTTTGTTGGTCCCCATACATCTGTATGAATGAGCTCAAGTACTCCATCATGTTTGAATCCTTTCTTCTGAAATGGTAACCTGTGTGCTTTTCCCATTTGACATGCTTCACATTTATAAACCATATGTTGACTTTGCACATTTGGTAATCCTAGTACAGACTGATTAGCAACCATAGCTTTAATTCCTCTTTCATTGAAATGACCTAATCTCTTATGCCAGAGATCAAGTTCTGTAATCACTGCTTCACCATGTGTGAGAAAAGCTTGACCAATGTTCCCTTGCACTCTTAAAGTAAAGAGTCTACCTTCTTTCTTACCAGAGACAATCTGATTATATCCATTCTCTGGATCTTCAACAAATACTCCTTCATTTGTAAACCTGACTTGAAAACCTTTTTCAACTATCTGTCCCACACTAATCAAGTTTTTAGGTATTGTAGGAACATACAAAACATTGGTTAGCAAATCTGCTCCACTCTTGCATTTCACTTTTCCAATTGAATGTACATTATGTCTTGTATTATCACCAGTTTGAACTGTATGACTCGAAATGCCTTTTTCCAATTCTGACATCAATTCTATGTTTCCTGACAAATGATTAGAACATCCAGAGTCAATGTAAAATACCTTTAGATCTTCTTTATCTGATGTGTTGATTGAGTTCATCATCAATGATGTATGACTTTCATTCTGTGTGTCATTTGCATAGTTGTAGTAGGTGGTGTTGTAGGATTGATTATGTCCCTAACTTCTTCCTCCACCTCTACCATAGCCTCCTCTTTGACTTTGTCTACCTCTTTGGAAATTACTTTGATATCTTCCACCTCGACCTCTGCTATTGTTGTTTTGATTCTGGTTTGATCCTTGTTGGTTGTGCCAACAGTCATGAGCCAAATGATTACTCAATCCACAGATCCAGCAAGCCTTCTTGTTGTTATTTTTATTACCTCTTCCTCGTCCAAAACCTCTTGCTCTTCCTCTGCCAGTGCCTTTACCTTTTGCATAATAAGCTTGAGAACTAGAATCCTCTTCATCCTTTGCTTTACCTTTATCTCCTTTCTTCTTGTTCTTCATGTACATTGCAGAACTTTGTCCTTTATCTCCATCTCCCTTCAAGTCTTGCTCATATGTGAGCATCAAACCAAGCAACTGGTTCAAATCTGGAACATAATGATTTAATGAAAGTTCTGTTGATAAGACAAAAGGTTTCCACCTTTCATCCCCTCTCAAACCTGCAAGTAGTTGAGCAATCAATCTGTGATCTTCAACATCTTCATCTATGGATCCAAGACTATCTGCTAGATCCTTCATCTTAGTGACATAATCACTAATACTTTGACTTGGCTTCTTCTTGAATGTTGTAAACTCTGACCATAGACTTGCTTTCCGTGCTTTAGTAGTGCTTTGGAAATGATATTCCAATGCATTCCATATTTCTTCAGATGATTCCAATCCTCTGATGTGTGGTAGCAAATGATCAGAGATTGTATTGTAGATGTAGGCTTTTGCACTTGCATCCTTCTTCTGCCAATGCTTTAAAGCATCAAGTTCCTCTTTCTTTGGTCGGCTTTCATCTTCAAATACTGGCTTCTCTTCTTCACCTGTTACATATATCATGAGATCCTTACTCATAAGTAAGGCTTCCATTCTCATTACCCATGCGGGGTAATTATCTCTGTCCAGTTTGTCAATGGAGATATGATCTGCCATACTCCTTCCCTTCTGCTGCAACCTGTGAGCTTAAAGGATAAAGGATAATACCTTTTGAAGTTCTTTGTGTATGAGGATACTTTTGAAGTAACCTTTTGATGCCTTGTGTCTTCAAATGCTTCACCTTTCAAACTTTAATGGAAAACTTTACAAAACTTCTCGTACCTTTGTCGTCTTCTGCTCTCGAGAATCTTTCTGCTCTGATACCACTTGTTGATGTATAAAACACCACAAGAAATGAATTAAGGTGACACTAGAACACCTCTATGGTCACCATTAACTCATTGCCACTCCAAACTTTGAGAAATGATAGCCTAAAGTGAGAACTTTGCTTCTACAGAAATTCCTAGTCACCGAAATGACATACCTTCAGTATTTTGCTAATTTCTCCTAGCTCAAGTATTATTTCTCCATGAAACTTTATAGGCTGAAACTAGAAGAGTAGAGCTTTCCAACAAGCTATCATGTGCATCAAACGGATCTCTAGAACTCAAGTTATGGCTCTCTCAAGATGACCCTGTATGAGCTTCCAAAACTGGAAACTTTGCCTGTTTTAGTATTCCTAGTGTCCAAAAATAAAAAATTCGATGCCTAGCATCGAATTTCAGTCAAGGTCGATGCTGGGCATCGACTTTGGGCTTTTTTTGGCTATTTTTCTGCACCAGAAACACTCTATTTTACACACACATGAAGAAGATGACTTATATGCTAGAAGTCGATGCCGGACATCCATTTTATGCTGGAACTCGATGCGAGGCATCGAGTTGCTCCACAAACTTCATCTTTTCAAGAAGATTTGGCAGTAGATAAAAACAGATATGAAGATAAAGACTTATCAAGTGAGATTCGATGCCAGGCATCGAGTTGTTGCATAAAACTCAACCTTTCAACATACATTCGATGCCACGCATCGACTTGCTTGGAAAACTTCAACCTTTCAAATCATTACACAGAAGACAAACACTGAAGATGGAGGAAGAAGACTTATACACAGAACTTTAACTAGTTCTTGTCATAACTATGAAAACTCAGAAGCTTACAAGTGCTTTCTCGCTCAGAGAAGCCCGACTATACTTAGTCATACAAAAATGAGTTCTTCTCACTTTCTCATTGTCTTCCTTCTTCTTCTCATCGCGTCAGTTAATACTAACTAACTTATATAGATTTTCTCATTCTCGTGATTTTAAAAAACTTCTAGAACTAAAGTGAACTAACTTTACAAATATGATACATTTGTGAATTTGTCCCTTCACATAGGCATGGGGTTTTCTTCCTAAGACTTGACCTTCAAATATATGTCCAATTAGTGATTGTTTCTCCAACAGCTCCCCCTCAATCACTAATTGACATTCCCTGTTTCTTCATATCATCTTCTTTTCTTTTACTCCTACCATGCTTTTGAATCTGCTGGTCTTCACACCATCCAAGCTCTTTGTCATTATGTCTGCTAACTGATCTTTGGTAGAAATGTACTGCACTTCAATCTCCTTCTCCATTACCTTTTCTCTGAGAAAATGATACTGTATCTCTATGTGCTTTGTCCTTGCATGAAAAACTGGATTTGCTGCAAGATAAAGTGAACTCATATTATCTCCATGTATTGTAGGTGTACCTTGATCAATGCCCAAGCTTTTGAACAATGTTTGCATCCATATGACCTCCTTAGCTGCTTCCACAAGTCCTTTGTACTCAGCTTCAGTTGATGATAATGCTACTGTATGTTGTTTCTTTGAACACTAACTTACAAGCTTATCACCAATGTATATCATGTAACCATGAGTTGATCTTCTGTCATCCTGGTTACCTGCCCAATCTCAATCACTATAGGCTCTCAACTTCAAATCTGATGTAAAAGGATAATATAATCCTTCCTTTATAGTTCCTTTGATATATCTGAGAACTCTTTGACCTGCAATCCAATGTGGGTCCTTTGGACAATGCATGAATTGTGACAAAACTCCCACTGCATAACTAAGATCAGGTCTTGTTAGTGTAGCATAAATCAAACTACCCACAAGAGATTGATACTTCCTCATATCTTTGTATTCTGCACCATCATATTTACTGAGCTTGTGATTAACTTCAAGTGGAGTTGAAGCTTCTCTGCAATTTTCCATATCAAACTTCTTCAACAAGTTCAGAAGATACCTTTCTTGTGACACATATATGCCATGATCTGTATAAGTAACTTCCATTCCAAGAAAGTATGATAACTTTCCTAGGTCACTGATCTTGAATTCTTTTTCAAGCAATCTCTTTACCTCCTTGATTCCTTCATCTGAAGTACCTGTGATTATAATGTCATCTACATAAATACAAATGTAGATTGTACCTTCCTCTGTTCTTTTGATAAGTAGACTTGAATCTGCTTTTGAACTTTGATATCCAAGATCATTGAGATACTTCACCAGTCTATAGTTCCAAGCTCTTGGAGCTTGCTTCAATCCATACAATGCTCTTCTCAACCTGCAAACAAAATTTGGATACCTGGAATCTATAAACCCTTGAGGTTGTTCCATGTATACCTCATCTGATATGTATCCATTCAAGAATGCATTTTTTATATCCAATTGACTTAGAGTCCATCCTTTTGAAGCTGCAATAGCAATGATTGTCCTTATAGTTGACATCTTAGCTACGGGACTGAATGTCTCATCATAATCTATGACATAGGTCTGGGCATAGCCTTTCACCACCAATCTAGCTTTGTATCTGGCTATACTTCCATCTGCAAGCTTCTTCACTTTATAAACCCATTTATTTCCAATTACTTTCTTACCATTTGGTTTACAAACAAGTTCCCATGTCTTGTTCTCCTCCAGTGCATTGAATTCTTCCTTCATTGCTTCTTCCCATTGCTTCTTACCTTTTGCTTCATCATAGTTCTGAGGTTCTTCATCATCTTTCACCATATATGCATAGTTCTTCTGAGTTATGTAAGAAGTATCATAAGAATACCTTTCTGGTTGTCTTCTAGTCCTGCTTGACCTTCTTGGTTCACATTCTTCATAAGTTTCTGGATACACTTCTTCATCAAATATAGGAGCTTCTTCATTTCTTCTTGTTAATCCACTTGTGGATGTACTTGCTTGCATATAGTCTTCATCTCTATTTACCTGCACAATTGATTTTCCTTTCTCACATCTTCTTACCTCTTCTTCAAATTCTTCAGCTGTACTACTTTGATCTACATACCAACTTTTCTGTTCATCAAATGTAACATCTCTAGAAACAATAAATTGTTTGGTTAGAGGATTCCACAACCTGTAACCCATCTTCTTTTCATCATAACCAATGAACACATATTTTTCTGCCTTTGGTTCAAGTTTATGCCTAAGCTGTGATGGCACATAAGCATATGCAATTGATCCAAACACTCTACAATGATCTAGTGTTGGTTTCTTACCCCACCAAGCTTCATATGGAGTCATTCCATTCAGAGCTGCACATGGTAATCTATTCACAAGATATGTGGCTGTATTCACAGCCTCAGCCCAAAGATAATTTGGATAGTTCTTCTCCTTTAGCATAGCTCTAGCAAACTCAACCAAAGTCCTGTTTCTTCTTTCTGCTACACCATTTTGTTGTGGTGTATACCTGCAGGTTATTTCTCTCTTAATACCTGCATTCCAAAGATAATCATTGAACTCTTGGGAGAAGTATTCTCCCCCTCCATCAGACCTCAGTCTCTTAAGCTTTTGACCTGTGACTCTCTCTGCATATGCATGAAAATGCTTGAAAGCTCCAAACACTTCTGATCTTTCCTTCAAAACATATAATGTTATCCATCTTGTAGCATCATCAATAAAAAGAACATAATACCTTGAGCCACTGATAGATCCTTCTTTTGTTGGTCCCCATACATCTGTATGAATGAGCTCAAGTACTCCATCATGTTTGAATCCTTTCTTCTGAAATGGTAACCTGTGTGCTTTTCCCATTTGACATGCTTCACATTTATAAACCATATGTTGACTTTGCACATTTGGTAATCCTAGTACAGACTGATTAGCAACCATAGCTTTAATTCCTCTTTCATTGAAGTGACCTAATCTCTTATGCCAGAGATCAAGTTCTGTAATCACTGCTTCACCATGTGTGAGAAAAGCTTGACCAATGTTCCCTTGCACTCTTAAAGTAAAGAGTCTACCTTCTTTCTTACCAGAGACAATCTGATTATATCCATTCTCTGGATCTTCAACAAATACTCCTTCATTTGTAAACCTGACTTGAAAACCTTTTTCAACTATCTGTCCCACACTAATCAAGTTTTTAGGTATTGTAGGAACATACAAAACGTTGGTTAGAAAATCTGCTCCACTCTTGCATTTCACTTTTCCAATTGAATGTACATTATGTCTTGTATTATCACCAGTTTGAACTGTATGACTCGAAATGCCTTTTTCCAATTCTGACATCAATTCTATGTTTCCTGACAAATGATTAGAACATCCAGAGTCAATGTAAAATACCTTTAGATCTTCTTTATCTGATGTGTTGATTGAGTTCATCATCAATGATGTATGACTTTCATTCTGTGTGTCATTTGCATAGTTGTAGTAGGTGGTGTTGTAGGATTGATTATGTCCCTAACTTCTTCCTCCACCTCTACCATAGCCTCCTCTTTGACTTTGTCTACCTCTTTGGAAATTACTTTGATATCTTCCACCTCGACCTCTGCTATTGTTGTTTTGATTCTGGTTTGATCCTTGTTGGTTGTGCCAACAGTCATGAGCCAAATGATTACTCAATCCACAGATCCAGCAAGCCTTCTTGTTGTTATTTTTATTACCTCTTCCTCGTCCAAAACCTCTTGCTCTTCCTCTGCCAGTGCCTTTACCTTTTGCATAATAAGCTTGAGAACTAGAATCCTCTTCATCCTTTGCTTTACCTTTATCTCCTTTCTTCTTGTTCTTCATGTACATTGCAGAACTTTGTCCTTTATCTCCATCTCCCTTCAAGTCTTGCTCATATGTGAGCATCAAACCAAGCAACTGGTTCAAATCTGGAACATAATGATTTAATGAAAGTTCTGTTGATAAGACAAAAGGTTTCCACCTTTCATCCCCTCTCAAACCTGCAAGTAGTTGAGCAATCAATCTGTGATCTTCAACATCTTCATCTATGGATCCAAGACTATCTGCTAGATCCTTCATCTTAGTGACATAATCACTAATACTTTGACTTGGCTTCTTCTTGAATGTTGTAAACTCTGACCATAGACTTGCTTTCCGTGCTTTAGTAGTGCTTTGGAAATGATATTCCAATGCATTCCATATTTCTTCAGATGATTCCAATCCTCTGATGTGTGGTAGCAAATGATCAGAGATTGTATTGTAGATGTAGGCTTTTGCACTTGCATCCTTCTTCTGCCAATGCTTTAAAGCATCAAGTTCCTCTTTCTTTGGTCGGCTTTCATCTTCAAATACTGGCTTCTCTTCTTCACCTGTTACATATATCATGAGATCCTTACTCATAAGTAAGGCTTCCATTCTCATTACCCATGCGGGGTAATTATCTCTGTCCAGTTTGTCAATGGAGATATGATCTGCCATACTCCTTCCCTTCTGCTGCAACCTGTGAGCTTAAAGGATAAAGGATAATACCTTTTGAAGTTCTTTGTGTATGAGGATACTTTTGAAGTAACCTTTTGATGCCTTGTGTCTTCAAATGCTTCACCTTTCAAACTTTAATGGAAAACTTTACAAAACTTCTCGTACCTTTGTCGTCTTCTGCTCTCGAGAATCTTTCTGCTCTGATACCACTTGTTGATGTATAAAACACCACAAGAAATGAATTAAGGTGACACTAGAACACCTCTATGGTCACCATTAACTCATTGCCACTCCAAACTTTGAGAAATGATAGCCTAAAGTGAGAACTTTGCTTCTACAGAAATTCCTAGTCACCAAAATGACATACCTTCAGTATTTTGCTAATTTCTCCTAGCTCAAGTATTATTTCTCCATGAAACTTTATAGGCTAAAACTAGAAGAGTAGAGCTTTCCAACAAGCTATCATGTGCATCAAACGGATCTCTAGAACTCAAGTTATGGCTCTCTCAAGATGACCTTGTATGAGCTTCCAAAACTGGAAACTTTGCCTGTTTTAGTATTCCTGGTGTCCAAAAATAAAAAATTCGATGCCTAGCATCGAATTTCAGTCAAGGTCGATGCTGGGCATCGACTTTGGGCTTTTTTTGGCTATTTTTCTGCACCAGAAACACTCTATTTTACACACACATGAAGAAGATGACTTATATGCTAGAAGTCGATGCCGGACATCCATTTTATGCTGGAACTCGATGCGAGGCATCGAGTTGCTCCACAAACTTCATCTTTTCAAGAAGATTTGGCAGTAGATAAAAACAGATATGAAGATAAAGACTTATCAAGTGAGATTCGATGCCAGGCATCGAGTTGTTGCATAAAACTCAACCTTTCAACATACATTCGATGCCACGCATCGACTTGCTTGGAAAACTTCAACCTTTCAAATCATTACACAGAAGACAAACACTGAAGATGGAGGAAGAAGACTTATACACAGAACTTTAACTAGTTCTTGTCATAACTATGAAAACTCAGAAGCTTACAAGTGCTTTCTCGCTCAGAGAAGCCCAACTATACTTAGTCATACAAAAATGAGTTCTTCTCACTTTCTCATTGTCTTCCTTCTTCTTCTCATCGCGTCAGTTAATACTAACTAACTTATATAGATTTTCTCATTCTCGTGATTTTAAAAAACTTCTAGAACTAAAGTGAACTAACTTTACAAATATGATACATTTGTGAATTTGTCCCTTCACATAGGCATGGGGTTTTCTTCCTAAGACTTGACCTTCAAATATATGTCCAATTAGTGATTGTTTCTCCAACAGCTCCCCCTCAATCACTAATTGACATTCCCTGTTTCTTCATATCATCTTCTTTTCTTTTACTCCTGCCATGCTTTTGAATCTGCTGGTCTTCACACCATCCAAGCTCTTTGTCATTATGTCTGCTAACTGATCTTTGGTAGAAATGTACTGCACTTCAATCTCCTTCTCCATTACCTTTTCTCTGAGAAAATGATACTGTATCTCTATGTGCTTTGTCCTTGCATGAAAAACTGGATTTGCTGCAAGATAAAGTGAACTCATATTATCTCCATGTATTGTAGGTGTACCTTGATCAATGCCCAAGCTTTTGAACAATGTTTGCATCCATATGACCTCCTTAGCTGCTTCCACAAGTCCTTTGTACTCAGCTTCAGTTGATGATAATGCTACTGTATGTTGTTTCTTTGAACACCAACTTACAAGCTTATCACCAATGTATATCATGTAACCATGAGTTGATCTTCTGTCATCCTGGTTACCTGCCCAATCTGAATCACTATAGGCTCTCAACTTCAAATCTGATGTAAAAGGATAATATAATCCTTCCTTTATAGTTCCTTTGATATATCTGAGAACTCTTTGACCTGCAATCCAATGTGGGTCCTTTGGACAATGCGTGAATTGTGACAAAACTCCCACTGCATAACTAAGATCAGGTCTTGTTAGTGTAGCATAAATCAAACTACCCACAAGAGATTGATACTTCCTCATATCTTTGTATTCTGCACCATCATATTTACTGAGCTTGTGATTAACTTCAAGTGGAGTTGAAGCTTCTCTGCAATTTTCCATATCAAACTTCTTCAACAAGTTCAGAAGATACCTTTCTTGTGACACATATATGCCATGATCTGTATAAGTAACTTCCATTCCAAGAAAGTATGATAACTTTCCTAGGTCACTGATCTTGAATTCTTTTTCAAGCAATCTCTTTACCTCCTTGATTCCTTCATCTGAAGTACCTGTGATTATAATGTCATCTACATAAATACAAATGTAGATTGTACCTTCCTCTGTTCTTTTGATAAGTAGACTTGAATCTGCTTTTGAACTTTGATATCCAAGATCATTGAGATACTTCACCAGTCTATAGTTCCAAGCTCTTGGAGCTTGCTTCAATCCATACAATGCTCTTCTCGACCTGCAAACAAAATTTGGATACCTGGAATCTATAAACCCTTGAGGTTGTTCCATGTATACCTCATCTGATATGTATCCATTCAAGAATGCATTTTTTATATCCAATTGACTTAGAGTCCATCCTTTTGAAGCTGCAATAGCAATGATTGTCCTTATAGTTGACATCTTAGCTACGGGACTGAATGTCTCATCATAATCTATGACATAGGTCTGGGCATAGCCTTTCACCACCAATCTAGCTTTGTATCTGGCTATACTTCCATCTGCAAGCTTCTTCACTTTATAAACCCATTTATTTCCAATTACTTTCTTACCATTTGGTTTAGAAACAAGTTCCCATGTCTTGTTCTCCTCCAATGCATTGAATTCTTCCTTCATTGCTTCTTCCCATTGCTTCTTACCTTTTGCTTCATCATAGTTATGAGGTTCTTCATCATCTTTCACCATATATGCATAGTTCTTCTGAGTTATGTAAGAAGTATCATAAGAATACCTTTCTGGTTGTCTTCTAGTCCTGCTTGACCTTCTTGGTTCACATTCTTCATAAGTTTCTGGATACACTTCTTCATCAAATATAGGAGCTTCTTCATTTCTTCTTGTTAATCCACTTGTGGATGTACTTGCTTGCATATAGTCTTCATCTCTATTTACCTGCACAATTGATTTTCCTTTCTCACATCTTCTTACCTCTTCTTCAAATTCTTCAGCTGTACTACTTTGATCTGCATACCAACTTTTCTGTTCATCAAATGTAACATCTCTAGAAACAATAAATTGTTTGGTTAGAGGATTCCACAACCTGTAACCCGTCTGCTTTTCATCATAACCAATGAACACATATTTTTCTGCCTTTGGTTCAAGTTTATGCCTAAGCTGTGATGGCACATAAGCATATGCAATTGATCCAAACACTCTACAATGATCTAGTGTTGGTTTCTTACCCCACCAAGCTTCATATGGAGTCATTCCATTCAGAGTTGCACATGGTAATCTATTCACAAGATATGTGGCTGTATTCACAGCCTCAGCCCAAAGATAATTTGGATAGTTCTTCTCCTTTAGCATAGCTCTAGCAAACTCAACCAAAGTCCTGTTTCTTCTTTCTGCTACACCATTTTGTTGTGGTGTATACCTGCAGGTTATTTCTCTCTTAATACCTGCATTCCAAAGATAATCATTGAACTCTTGGGAGAAGTATTCTCCCCCTCCATCAGACCTCAGTCTCTTAAGCTTTTGACCTGTGACTCTCTCTGCATATGCATGAAAATGCTTGAAAGCTCCAAACACTTCTGATCTTTCCTTCAAAACATATAATGTTATCCATCTTGTAGCATCATCAATAAAAAGAACATAATACCTTGAGCCACTGATAAATCCTTCTTTTGTTGGTCCCCATACATCTGTATGAATGAGCTCAAGTACTCCATCATGTTTGAATCCTTTCTTCTGAAATGGTAACCTGTGTGCTTTTCCCATTTGACATGCTTCACATTTATAAACCATATGTTGACTTTGCACATTTGGTAATCCTAGTACAGACTGATTAGCAACCATAGCTTTAATTCCTCTTTCATTGAAATGACCTAATCTCTTATGCCAGAGATCAAGTTCTGTAATCACTGCTTCACCATGTGTGAGAAAAGCTTGACCAATGTTCCCTTGCACTCTTAAAGTAAAGAGTCTACCTTCTTTCTTACCAGAGACAATCTGATTATATCCATTCTCTGGATCTTCAACAAATACTCCTTCATTTGTAAACCTGACTTGAAAACCTTTTTTAACTATCTGTCCCACACTAATCAAGTTTTTAGGTATTGTAGGAACATACAAAACATTGGTTAGCAAATCTGCTCCACTCTTGCATTTCACTTTTCCAATTGAATGTACATTATGTCTTGTATTATCACCAGTTTGAACTGTATGACTCGAAATGCCTTTTTCCAATTCTGACATCAATTCTATGTTTCCTGACAAATGATTAGAACATCCAGAGTCAATGTAAAATACCTTTAGATCTTCTTTATCTGATGTGTTGATTGAGTTCATCATCAATGATGTATGACTTTCATTCTGTGTGTCATTTGCATAGTTGTAGTAGGTGGTGTTGTAGGATTGATTCTGTCCCCAACTTCTTCCTCCACCTCTACCATAGCCTCCTCTTTGACTTTGTCTACCTCTTTGGAAATTACTTTGATATCTTCCACCTCGACCTCTGCTATTGTTGTTTTGATTCTGGTTTGATCCTTGTTGGTTGTGCCAACAGTCATGAGCCAAATGATTACTCAATCCACAGATCCAGCAAGCCTTCTTGTTGTTATTTTTATTACCTCTTCCTCGTCCAAAACCTCTTGCTCTTCCTCTGCCAGTGCCTTTACCTTTTGCATAATAAGCTTGAGAACTAGAATCCTCTTCGTCCTTTGCTTTACCTTTATCTCCTTTCTTCTTGTTCTTCATGTACATTGCAGAACTTTGTCCTTTATCTCCATCTCCCTTCAAGTCTTGCTCATATGTGAGCATCAAACCAAGCAACTGGTTCAAATCTGGAACATAATGATTTAATGAAAGTTCTGTTGATAAGACAAAAGGTTTCCACCTTTCATCCCCTCTCAAACCTGCAAGTAGTTGAGCAATCAATCTGTGATCTTCAACATCTTCATCTATGGATCCAAGACTATCTGCTAGATCCTTCATCTTAGTGACATAATCACTAATACTTTGACTTGGCTTCTTCTTGAATGTTGTAAACTCTGACCATAGACTTGCTTTCCGTGCTTTAGTAGTGCTTTGGAAATGATATTCCAATGCATTCCATATTTCTTCAGATGATTCCAATCCTCTGATGTGTGGTAGCAAATGATCAGAGATTGTATTGTAGATGTAGGCTTTTGCACTTGCATCCTTCTTCTGCCAATGCTTTAAAGCATCAAGTTCCTCTTTCTTTGGTCGGCTTTCATCTTCAAATACTGGCTTCTCTTCTTCACCTGTTACATATATCATGAGATCCTTACTCATAAGTAAGGCTTCCATTCTCATTACCCATGCGGGGTAATTATCTCTGTCCAGTTTGTCAATGGAGATATGATCTGCCATACTCCTTCCCTTCTGTTGCAACCTGTGAGCTTAAAGGATAAAGGATAATACCTTTTGAAGTCCTTTGTGTATGAGGATACTTTTGAAGTAACCTTTTGATGCCTTGTGTCTTCAAATGCTTCACCTTTCAAACTTTAATGGAAAACTTTACAAAACTTCTCGTACCTTTGTCGTCTTCTGCTCTCGAGAATCTTTCTGCTCTGATACCACTTGTTGATGTATAAAACACCACAAGAAATGAATTAAGGTGACACTAGAACACCTCTATGGTCACCATTAACTCATTGCCACTCCAAACTTTGAGAAATGATAGCCTAAAGTGAGAACTTTGCTTCTACAGAAATTCCTAGTCACCGAAATGACATACCTTCAGTATTTTGCTAATTTCTCCTAGCTCAAGTATTATTTCTCCATGAAACTTGATAGGCTGAAACTAGAAGAGTAGAGCTTTCCAACAAGCTATCACATGCATCAAACGGATCTCTAGAACTCAAGTTATGGCTCTCACAAGATGACCCTGTATGAGCTTCCAAAACTGGAAACTTTGCCTATTTTAGTATTCCTGGTGTCCAAAAATAAAAAATTCGATGCCTAGCATCGAATTTCAGTCAAGGTCGATGCTGGGCATCGACTTTGGGCTTTTTTTGGCTATTTTTCTGCACCAGAAACACTCTATTTTACACACACATGAAGAAGATGACTTATATGCTAGAAGTCGATGCCGGACATCCATTTTATGCTGGAACTCGATGCGAGGCATCGAGTTGCTCCACAAACTTCATCTTTTCAAGAAGATTTGGCAGTAGATAAAAACAGATATGAAGATAAAGACTTATCAAGTGAGATTCGATGCCAGGCATCGAGTTGTTGCATAAAACTCAACCTTTCAACATACATTCGATGCCACGCATCGACTTGCTTGGAAAAATTCAACCTTTCAAATCATTACACAGAAGACAAACACTGAAGATGGAGGAAGAAGACTTATACACAGAACTTTAACTAGTTCTTGTCATAACTATGAAAACTCAGAAGCTTACAAGTGCTTTCTCGCTCAGAGAAGCCCGACTATACTTAGTCATACAAAAATGAGTTCTTCTCACTTTCTCATTGTCTTCCTTCTTCTTCTCATCGCGTCAGTTAATACTAACTAACTTATATAGATTTTCTCATTCTCGTGATTTTAAAAAACTTCTAGAACTAAAGTGAACTAACTTTACAAATATGATACATTTGTGAATTTGTCCCTTCACATAGGCATGGGGTTTTCTTCCTAAGACTTGACCTTCAAATATATGTCCAATTAGTGATTATTTGTCCAACATGAAGAAGTTTGTGCCTCCTTCTTAACTCACCACTTTCTCCACTACATGCTACTAACTACAAGGCAAGATATTGTATCTCTTACTCATCATGAAGTTTTGACTAGACTTTTCCTTTTCTTATTTTTCCTTTTTTCCTCTACTTTTCCTTTATATTTATATTTGGTAAATTTATCCAATCACGGCTCATATGAAAATGAGCTTGTACATTTATCTTCAACATAAAGAACAAACAAAGAAAATAGTTGTAAGAAGAGAAAATGATGAGAATGATGCACATTCTTCAGGAAAGACATCTCCTTAGAAGAAGAATGAGAACTAGTGGTATTACTGCAACAGTATCAGGATGTCTTTGCATGGAAATATAAAGACCTAAAAGGAATGGACCCAAATATTTTCTATCATCAAATCCCAATGAATCTAGATGCAACGCCTTCTAAAAAAAGACCATACACTTATACTCATTTCTAGTCAACCAAAATCAAGGACGAGATAGACAAATTATTTATGCAGTATTAATTTATGAAATCAAGCATATGGAGTGGGTTTCTCCTGTAGCGGTAGTAAAAACTAAGGGAGAAACCTAATCAATATGATTGAGTGGATTTCTCCCTAAGGGTAACTATCTTGAATTGTGGTAGCATTAACTTAAAAAAAGTTAATGTTGTCACCATTCAAGATAATTACCTATTACCAATCACTAACTAGTTTTTGGAAAGAGTAAAAATCAAGGAAATGTACATCTCCCTTGATGGATTTTTGGGCTATAATTAGGTACCGATTGGTCTTGAAGATCACCACAAGAGTGCTTTTGCTATAGAATGGAGTGCATATGATTTTAGGCTTATGCCTTTTGGCCTAATAAATGCACGAATCACTTCCAAAAATTAATGTGTCATGTATTCAACGAATTCTTCAGGATAAATATGGAAGTCTATGTAGATGAAATTTGCACTTACTCTTCTCAAATATTTGCTCATAGACCTGAATAAAAATGCATACTTGACAAGTGTAGACAATACCAACTATGATTGAATCATGAGAAGTGTGCCTTTATGGTCTATCAAGGAAAAATTCTAGGACACATAGTCTCCCAAAACGGTATCTCTATAGATGAAGATAAAATCAAAGTGATCCCATAATTGCCAAGATCCAAAAGTGTAAAGGACGTGCAAGCTTTTATGGGCCATGTGGATATTTTCATTGATTTATCCACATGTATGCAATCATTTCCAAACCATTATATGGTTTGCTGACTCATTTTGAATGGAGCAATGACTACAAACAAGCTTTCAATGAATTGAAAAAGAGATTGAGTTCCTCCCCAATACTTAAAGTGCCTAACTAGAAGAACCCATTCCATATTCATGTGGATGCTTCCAGTTTTTCCATTGGATTGTATATTGGCACAACCAAAAGATGAAGGAAAATTAGACAACCCTACTGCATATGCCAATAGAGAATCGAGCCAAGCTGAAAAAAATTACACTACTAATACATGCAGTAAAGAAGTTTGAACATTACCTGCTAGCCACATGTAGTTTGTATTCAAAGATTCAATTGGAGTTCTACTAAGATGTTTAAAGGAGGGAGAAAAATCAACTGATTCATCAAGCTCATATAAATCACTAGAAGATGCACAAAGGTATAAATGGAACCAATCAAAAATTGCAACATTTAGGAGTTTATTGGCTAGATATTTAGAGAGAAGTAAACATATGTATTGAGATCCAACACATACAAGCCTCCTAAATAGAAGAACACTCCTCCATGATCTACTCAATAGTAGTACCTGAGTGGAATACGCTACTTATTGAATTCCTAATGTCATAAACATAACTTGTAGGAGCAAGCCTAGCAAGAAAACGATCCCTAGAGAAGCAAAGTAAGGACTATGTTAGAATAGGCGAAAAACTCTTTAAATGGAAAAAAGATACTCAACCACAAATGTGTCCATGAAGGAGAATATGTTCCAATCTTGGAAATGGCACATGCCTGAGGAGCTAGCGGTCATTGCTCAGTGAACAAAACTATACATATGATTCTCTTTGGCGGATTATGGTGGTCAACTCTCCATATGGACACTAAAACATATGTGAGAAGCTCTGATGTTTGTCAACAAAGGAAGTACCCAATTAGAAGAGATGACATGCTGTTAAGAACAATGGTCTATGCAAGAGCATTCTCAAGATGGGCAATTGATTTTATTGGACCCATTAATCCCCTTGCAAGAAGATCTCATGTTGAATATATCATTGTAGCCATAGATTACTTGAAAAAGTAGGTGGAAGACAAAGTCACAAAGAAACGTGATGCTCAAACCACTATAAACTCTTATTTGAACAATTTTCACTAGGTTTGGACTACCTATTGATATAGTCAATGATAGAGGTACACACTTCATAAATGAAGTATTTGAATACCTAATGAATAGGTTCTTGGTGATTCATAAAAAGTTTTTATCCTATCATGCACAAGCTAATGGACATGCAAAGAGTTCAAATAAGGTGTAATGCACTTTTTTTACTAAGATAGTCAACAAGTAGATCTGATTGGGATAAACAATTGCATCATGCAATTTGTTCATTTAGAGTGACATACAAGAAATGCATAGGAACTACTCCTTTTAACCTAATATATGGGTAGAATGCAATTTTCCCATTGACTTCTTGATCCCTACTCTTTGAGTAGCTGAAACGTATGAGTGGACATACCATGAATTGTCCAAACAATAAGATCAAATTGAGAAGTTACAAGAAACTAGGATCCAAGTGGTAGGTGGAATCTGTGCTAACAAAAGAATGCAAAAGGCCTACTATTGCCCATATCAAAGACAAAGGTCTTCATGTTGGAGATTTAGTACTAATATATACTTTGAAACAACACTCTTAGAAACTCCAACAAAGAGGTTATGGTCCATTGATTCTTAATAGAATCTCTTCAAGTGGTTCTATCAACCTAGCAACACTAGATGGAGATATTCTACTCAATTACATAAGAGGTTACTAAGTAAAAAGATATATGAACCCTCTCATTGAACAAATGATAGAAATACTCTTAGGCACACAAAATCGTTAAATAGAAGAAGAACAAATCCGAGACGAAGCCAAACAAGAAGCAATATAAATTATATGTAAACATAAAGAGTGTGTTCTAGAATGATATGAGAGATACATAAAGGGTGAAGAACCAATCCCTATAGCTGATTACCACACGATGAGTCCTAGGAAAGTGGGCAATATGCCAACACAAGCATATCTAAACTTGGGAATTGGGAATGGAGAGTATTTGTTGGTTTTTTATTTAATCAACATGGGAGCAATGCTAAGTAGTTTTTGTGATTCGTTGGTGAACAAACTAAAGATGTTGATCACCGGTAGAAGCATACATGATTGGAATAGGAGGTAGCCACATCAAATTCTTAGGAGTAGTAAGTTGTCTCTACATCTAGGAAATAACACCATTCAACATACATTGTTGGTTTGCAATGACTCACACTTACTAGAAGAACTCATCCTAGGTTAGGATTGGATGCATGAATATGAGGTTATTCTAAAATTAGCTCAAGGTTTTATTGCTACAAAAATTGGACATATAGAAGAGTTTACTCTATTGGAAAAAAAACATTTGACTAAAACTAGCAATGAAAACCCTAGTGTGTCAAGCATTGTTGTGTATGAGTTAGAAAATAGAGATGAACCTCACCCTCTTGATCTGAATTTTCAACCCCATCTCTCTCTCTCTCTCTCTTTGACAAACATTGTTTTCCTGAAAGCCCTTTACCAATCCCTGCAGACCTAGAATCACCTTAGGAGAGTTTTCGTCAGGCAAAAATATCATTAGAGTAGAGGGGAAAAGTTATATAGTGAAGGGGAGTACAAAATTCAAAAGGCACCTACGCTAGTGGAGTAAAGTGAATCTGGATCCAAAAGGACCATGTCAAGGACCATCATTCTACTATGAAGAAACCACTATCATCAAGCCACAACATTGAAAGAAAGAGAAGAGTTTTAGGATCAAACTAAGAGTCTAGTCCAAAACATATTCAAATATGGGTACCCAAGAAGCTTATTAAAATTCAATGACATCATCAAGAAATCTAGGTATCGAATAAGTACTCAATAGATTATGGACAACTCTACAACTGATGAATAAGGAGTCGACATACAAAAAGAGAACTCAACAAAGGACTCAAATCAATGGGAGACTACTCAAGAAAAGCACATAAATAAAGAAGAATGTTCAAAACCATCTTATATGGAGAGTGAAAGTGAAATAAATGCACCCAATGCATATGAAGCCGAAAGGACAACCAAATCAATATGGAATGACCAAGAAACAACAAATGTGGAGACCAAAGAATGTTTATTCAAGTCAATAGGAGGAGAAGCATTTTACTTCTTGCGCACATAATGAGTTGAATGCACCTAGAGTAAGCAATATAGGGGCACAGTATGCGGCCATCCATTCCGCACATTGATTCTCTTGAACTGTCTATTGGTGCACATTTCCTTAGAAAGGAATAGAAATTAATTTGTACCATTAGAATAGGATAATTTTCTCACTAACACTAACAATTCTTTTCACAATCGCTTTGTCTATCACTAACTTTGATGTTTAAATGTAAAACAAGTTAAAAAAAATGGAATCAATGAGGTTACATTATATATCTACATCAGGGGAGACCCAATATGAAGGGCAAGGGACTACCAGCATGAGCAATTGCCTAACAACACCGATTCATTTCAATGTTCTAATCATACTAATGAAGTGCTTTATGCTCCAAATGTAGATGGCTATTTGAGCAAACAACAACTGTTCCACTAGTGAAAACTTTGCCATTAGAGTGTGGCACAAAGGAAAGAGGTCATTGGTTAAGGGATGGACAACTGGCACAAGAGCATCTCTTTCTTGTGACCATCTGCATAATGGACAAAGATCATCATTTTGTAGTAATGAGTCAAGAATTCCATATGTTACATCAAATGCCATTTACCCAAGAATTTGGGAAGCAAGGGGGAATTGATTTGCTCAATTTGTAAATTCCACATCCATGCCAAAGAAAAAGAAGGTTGCTAGTTCATCAGGAGGTGAAACAAGTGTAGCACTAGAAATGTGGGGTTCAAAAAGAGCACAAGAATATGATGAAGATGCTACCACATCCTCAACAAAGAGAGCTCATCATTTACCAACATCTACATTGGATCAACCACCATGAATAGCACAAAAAGAATTGTGAGAGGGACTTCAAGGCCACTCATGCTTACACAGAAGGTTAGGTCAACCTAACTATACAATGAAATCATTATAGGCAAATGAGTGTACTTAAATAAAAGCAAATAGAAGCAAATCAAATCAAGAGATTATGTAGATATGCTGAGCTAGGCTTAGATGATTCCAGTTCATATTTAAGATCAAAAAATGAATCACAACAATCTCTATTAGATATTGGTTTGCAACATGATAGCAATGATGATGGAAAGTGGGATGATTTGAATCAAGTGATAGATGGTGAGGATCAACCCATGGAATGAGACAAAGAAGATGTGTTGCTAAGGACATCTCAACCTTGGATGGATTTTACAATTCTTTTCAATAAAAATACAAATAATCAAGCAGAACAAACAATGTCTCTAGACACTACGCACCATAACAATGAAAAGGAATAAGATGATCATCATGTAGAACCTATTTTGTTGATCATGGTTATAGGAAAAGAAAAAATCATAAGCACAAAAGATGTAGAACTTAACCATGATGAATACTTTATTAAGGAAGGATATACTAAAGAAGAAGAACAAGCAAAGTTGCAAGTACATATATGACAACCGTTCAACAAGACCATTCATATAGTAGAGGGAAAACAAGCAAGAATAGACCAAACCCTAGTCTTTCTGACAACATGGTTGAATGTGGATGCAACACAGTTAAAATTGGCAGTCCAAAATATGATTCAAAGTGCTATGCACACTCAATAAGAGCTCATGAAAGCGAATAAAGAATATGATCAAGTTTGTTTGGAAAGAAATATATTTAGGGCTCTTCGTGAGCAACTTTTAGACTAGCTATTACAATCACAAGGTCAATATGAGAAATCAAGAAAGGAACTAGAAGAAACCATGATGAGAATTTGATTCATTTATGCCCCAAAATGCAACACGTCAAACAAAGGTAAAAGAAGTTATAGTGGATTATGACAAAGTTGTGGTAGAGAATTTGAATTTAAGAACAAACATGCACAACTAGAATTTGAAAAGGTACAAATGGTGAATAGATAAAGATTGATTCCCAAATCATTGTATACATGGAGGAAGCATAAGCATTGAGGAAAAGAAATAAAGATCTGATGACATCATTCTTTCTCAACCAACCCATGGATGCTTCAACAAGTGGAAATGAAGAAATCTTGTCATTAGAATGGCAGTTAAAAGATTGCTAGTTTTAAATCACTATACAGAAAGATTTAAGGGATCAATTAGAAGAAAAGTACAATGTCGACACAAAAGACCTCAAGAAGAAATGGGATGAATCCGTGAAACTTTATGTGGATGAATGCAACAAAGACATGGATTAGTTGAAGGAGTTGTGTGATAAAATTGAAGTAGAAACAAAACTTCAAGAACAAACAACTCTAGTAAAGGGCCAAGTGCAAATGATAAAGCAATGAGGATAATAGATTCAACCGATGAAATTGTAATAGGGAAATCAAGAAACAAACATGGGGCAACGTGTATCACCTATTCTTAAAGGGCATATTGCAGAGATTAAGAGCTAGAAAAAAAGGAGTGGGTGATTTTGGTGGCCCAAATGATGCTAGAATTCAAAGAGGCAATGATGAAATGCATGAAAAAGATGGAAGGATCAAGAGTAAATATTTAGAAAAGATCATAAATCCTCAGATATGTGAACTTGCCAAAGAATCTCTTTTGCACCATGTATTCAATGTCTCTTGCTCTTCTTGAGTTGGTTGTCCTTCAATCCTTAACAAAGGTATGAACTCATCTCTAGATCTATATCCATAAAATTTTCTTCCTTGTAGATATGCTTCCATATTTAGAGACCCCGCTGAGTATTTCCTTCAATCCAATTTGTCAATTGAAGAAAGAAAACCATCACCCATAGTCAATACACTATGATGTTGCTCTAATACCACTATGAGGAGATGATGTCATAGTATAGAGATGAGAGGCTCTTTGCAAAAACCTATTTTAGAACTAGATATTTATTTCTTGGAAACACTAATAGACTTCTAAAGATTCCTAAGG